>JANIJG010006764.1:0-13825 GCA_024611175.1 Megaceryle torquata
TCAAATGCATGCAGTTCTGCCCTTCATAGGGATTTCTGAAGTAACTGATACATTTAATAATGCCAGAAACACTAGCCACCTTTTCTGACAGCAAAGTGCTGGCTTAAAGATTGCACTCACTCTCATCAGGGTGACAATTTCATCCATATAAGGTCGAATATGACTTCTCACAAAGGACACCAACATCCCCAGCTGCTGGAACAGGAACTGGAAGGCAGAAATGTGTAGTGATCAATGTAGCTTATTCAAACATCAAAGCAACACTGGGTAAATGACATTTCACAGGCCAATTGCAAGCTCATTTACCCAACAAATAGCATGCACAGCTCCTATACACTCAAAATCTGAGGCTAAATTCTTGGCAGCTGAAGCTGCAGCTGAGCAGTTTGGGTTTGTTTTTTGGGTGGGTGTGTGAATTAGTTTCAGGTTTTTACATTGGTTTCCCCCCACTCCCAATTTGCACCAAAAATTCTGTGAGCTCAAAGCCTTTATAGACAGTCAGGCATGGAAACAGGGGTTTCTAATGTGTCAGTACATTTACAGTGTCAGAACAGACTTGCAAGCACAAACACCTCACCTACAAAGCTTTGTATTTTAGGTGTGAAGAACACTTCCAAAAATTTAGCCCCTAATCTTTTCCCTCTGCCTGTAAACCAAACTGCCACTCATTTGAAGATACTCTTTCTGTATTCTTTCCCATCCCCAACAAGACATGTTGGTGAAAAGTTACTGGGGAATAGAGTTTGGTCCTTGCCAAAAATACCACGTTTTTTGAGAGACAGTTGATGGCACTGTAGAAGAATTTTGACTGAGACAATTTTATTTGGATATACTATGATAATTTTGCAATTCCTTTTGCCCCAACACAGTCTTGATGCATTCACTCATGATGATGAATTTACTTTTGAGATCAGTGTGGGTTGAATTGCTTCTTCCACAAAATAAATGTAAATTATCGTATATTAAATTTGATTTATTCACGCAGCATTTGAAGGCTGTAGTGCCAAAATATAAAGTGGAGCTCAGAAAGAGATAACCCTTTTTTTTTTTTTAACGTGTGTGTGAAACATAAGTAAGAAATAACATCAGCTTCTTCAGTGAGAGCAGTACACCTACGTTTACCAAAAATGAACCCTGAGCTCCTGGTACTGTGCGTGTTTTGGTGGTGTGAGCAGATGCTTACATATAGGACAAGGACCTGCCTCCTTTAGGTTTTAGTGTCACGTGTACCCACCTCAGCTCTTCTCCCCAGTACACTTTCACCATCTTCTTTTACCTGAAAATTTTTAAACAGAATGTGCACAACTGCATAGCTTTCAAGCAACTTAGATCAGTCAGGTCTAGGAGTTCGGCCAACCCAGGCGTGTGAGGTTTTCCTTCCAATCTGAGTAGTAGTTCAGTCTGGGAGAAAACGGCGGTTCTATAGCAGGGTTGGGATTCTGCTAAGGGAACACCCATCCCACCTATAAAACACAGGACTGATAACAAGTACACGCTGCCCTTCCCACCCCAGAGATTATTTCCAGCTGCCTGGGGAAAAGGCTTGGCAAAGAGCAGCCATCTCTGGTTAGGTGAACCTTAAGCCCATTATTATCTTCACACAATTCTTATTTCCTTCTAAAGCTGTAATTTAAGTGGGAAGGAAGAGAGAAAGTGCTGCTGTGGAATCACCACCCACGCTGCTCTGAATGTAAGCTGACTGGAGCAAATTGAATTCTCCTTCTTACAGAAGAGCCAGAGTACATGGTAGCATCAAAAATTTAAAGAATCTACCTCGACTATTTAATAATAGTGTTTGCAACAGTACATGAATGCAGAGATCACTGAAAGCTCTGGAAGCTGCACAGGCTGTTTTCCTGAATAAGACCAGCTTGATGAAAAAAAGAATCAAATATTGGCCTTCTAAGGATTATATTCAGAAGCAGCTGTTCCAATAAGAAGCAGGAAAATTGTTTCCACTGGATATTCTATCAAATGCTCACAGGAGAGAAAAAGCAAAGCTGAACCTCACTTCTGCAGCGTGCTTGGCAGCAACACGTAGCACAGCAATGCCCGAAGCCAGTCACACTCTCTTTCAGCAAATGGATTCTTATTTTAGGGCAGTGGAAGAGGAAGGAAGGAGGAGCGGTCCCTGGTGCACTCACCTCTCGGATGGCACCGTCACAAACCCGTATTACATTAAGGAACGTTGGCATGACCTGGGGCAGGAACTGCACACACTTCAGCCCAAGAGACTTGAAGATAAAGGTGATGGCCTGAACTACCATAGTGTGGTGCTGGGACAAGGACTGGTCTCGGAAAATTCTCATCAGTGCCACCATAGAGACAGCTGGATAGAACTCATCCAGAGGGAGGTTCCCCATGTTGACCAACATCTCACTGGTACTGTAGTCCGCTAGGAGACAGAAGGTAGTGTCACAAGCTACATATTGTTTGTAGATCATAAAGCTATTCACCTGAAATAAATTCAGACGCTTACAAGAATCCTGGCTGGATTTGGACTCTGAGAGGCTGACGGCTGAAGCATCTCGGGACTGGTCAATCATGCCAATGTTCACCTTGTGTTTGTAAGGGTCCAGAGCACCCAGTAACCCTAACACACGAATAGCCTGACAAGACAGAAACAAAGAAAATGAAAATTCCTCAGAACTTATCACCAAGGCAAAAGTCAACATATGAACTCACATGTTCAGAGAGGTCCTGAGGATTAAAAAGAGATGTGGAACTAAAGTGACCGCCTGGAAAAAAAATATTAATGCTTTCCATTCAACTGTTGAAGGCTGCTTCACTCGCCCTCTGCAGATTTATTTGCTTATTGTACATTTTTATCAGCCCCAACAATCATCTTTCATCTCCCCTCCTCCCCACCCCAAATCTATGCAGACACATCTATGTGACAACTCTGTTTGCCCATAAAACTTCTAGAAATGGTTGTGTGATAGCTTCATGTTCATACCTCTCTACGGGTGCCCTGGTTCTGCTCAGTCTTCAGGAAGTTTAGAAGCACCTCCAGCAAAGTTGGGTATTTCCTGTATGGTTCCACCACATAACCAGTGCTGGCCACAAGCTGGCCCAGTGTCCAAAGAGCTACCTGGAAAGATCAAGCCCAGAGGAGAATGGTTTTGATGAGGAAATTTATTACATTTCCTGATGCATTCAGTGTAAAGTTTCTGTAAGCATTTTAGCATCAAACGGCAAATGACACTCTGTGGTTTGAAAACCTATTTTTTAATAAGCAATAGTAAAGAAAGTGATAGTCAGCAATGTGTTAGACTCACTGCCATAATTGCTCTCAGAGGTACCATGCAAACAGGCATTCAATTCAGCGAGACCAATTCTGCCAATAAAAACTGCTTCCTTTTTTTTTAATTTTTACCTTCTTCTCCTTCTCCTTTAACAACCCTGCACTCTGTCACAGCAGACAGGCACTGCAGCCCCTCACCTGCGTGCCATGAGTGTGACTGTACACTCCACAAGAGAGACTCGACTGATTTAAAGGTTGACTTTAGCAGCTACGATGGGCACATGGATATTTCATTACTGCTTTGGTCAGAGCAGATGGCAAATTTAGTGCAGATATCAACCACTTACTTGTCTTTTAGCCAGCAGGGAGGAGTCCTGTAGCATATCCATAATGATAATGAAGAGCTCGTCCACCCACTTCCTCATTTCCAGCCCACTGACCTATGGAAAGACGAAGATCAAAGTAATCAAAGTCCTTCATCTAGCATTGCCAGAGGCTTAACAACTGATGAGCAGAGCAAAGAGGTACCTGCAAGTCTCCCTACCTGTGCAAGCTCCCCGATGGTAGCGAGGACATTGTTAATCACCCCTGGATTCGGATCTGGATCAGGATCTTTCAGTTTCACAATCAGTGCCTGGTAGGTGACAGGGGAACAGATCAGAATGTGCTTAGAAGACTCCCTGCTATACATGCAGTACCCAAAATTATCCTTCCTTTAGCTTATGCCTGAAATTGATTCTACAGGGACTCAACTTGCATCAGAGAAAGTATTTCAACAGTAAACAAAACTTTTGTTTCACAAACTTTGTGCAAATCTAGAAACGTTAGGCAGCACTGCCATGCACACACACTACTGTTGGTAACGCCCACACCGATCTGATTTTTTCCTGCTATGAAGAAAGGACTGCAGCTCCTGAGAGTCATGTATTCATTTGCTGTATTATCTCACTCCAAGGTCACCAGGAAATGTATAGACTTTACCTTAAGGATAGGCTCCATATAGGGACGAATGAGGCGTGGAGCATTAGAAACCAGGTGACCCAACATCCTGGCACTTTGCTCTTTAATCCTGCCAACGCCACTGTGCTCCAGCTCTGTTAGAATCTGCAGAAAAGACAACGGAAGCATGAGAACAGGGCAAGTAAAGGTAGGCAAGAATTCCTTGGATTTCCTCCTCTCTTTTCCAGTGACAATAGAAATTAAAAATCTCAGCACTTGTAAAGGGTGCTGTACATTTATGCTGCATCAAGTCATTTAAATGTCTAAAGGAAGCTAAAATTAATGAGATTCAAAGGGAATAGACAGCTCCAAAACCATCTACATTTATGAACTGGTGCCATTCATTCACCAAAAACAGCACAGGACATTCCTCCTCAATAAGCACTCCAGGATGATGAATGTGGGGTGAAATAAAGACTGCTATCCTTTCCTCTCTAATACATCCATAGAACTTCAGTCCAAACATCTATCACTACAAAGACTTCTTGAAACCTACTAAGCTGGGTTATAAATATTTTCCAAAAGGGAGCTACTCCTCCACTCTCCCCCTCCCATTCACTACAGCTGAACAGTCCAGCTCTTTAACACCATCTTCATCTCAAGTACTCTATTTCCACTGCAGGCATCCCTCTTCATTACCTGGATTAACATCTTGCGCAGGAAAGGCATGACAAAAGCAGGGTTCATGCTGCTCAGGCGACCCACAGTACAGATGGCCAGCTCTCGGATTTCAAATACTTGATCATTCAGGGCCACAAAAAGAGCTTGCAAATTTTCCGCCTGGGCGAGGTGAGCATCAAATCGCTCATCCAGAGAAGCCAACACACAGAAACGTATGTCAGGGTCTGCAAGAACACAGTTGTTTCTCTTTAAATGCAGTAAACTCCTGGTCTTATTATTGTCTTTATTCACAAACTGGCTTCAAAATTCTTCACAGCTCCAGGGAAATGTTGCAAATTTCCCCAGCATGAGCCACTGCTGCAGTGTTTTACACGAGAGACAGGGTAGGTCAGCCCAGCAGATTCAACACTGCTCAGTACTGCTCCAATACCCTGATCAAGCACAATGCCAACCTCCTGCACCCACAAGTGGCATGTTTGGAGACTGTGCAGAAAATGAACTCAATCTTAAGCTACCACACTGCAACTGAAAGCATAAGGAAAAAAAAAAAAAAGAATCAAGTAGGAAGATTCAGCAGAAGAGACCAATTCCTTTCCAAACCCCAGTGTTGAAGGTCACTACACAGAACGACAGCGAAAGAAATCTCTGGGCTCCACCTAGTTCAAAGGGTTACCAAGGGCACAGTTTGAGCATTTTACACTAGTGTTCTATTAATACCTCAAGAATCAACACTTAGGAACAGAAATTGAGAAACCTTTTTAGTATCTAAAGAACAACAGCTTCAGTTAGGGGCAAATACGTGCAAATTTTAACACAGCTTTAATATCATGACCTGCTCACGTGCTAAATTTAACACATGGTAGGAGAACCCTTTTCTCTGAAGCCCACACTAACCTGGGTCAGTTATTCCAACCACAAGCAGCTTGCTGAGAACATCGGCCACAACCTGCACTGCCGTCTGACTGACCACGTGGGCGTGACCACTGATCAAGTGGATGGAAGGTGTGAGCAAGCGAGAGCACGTGCGGGCGGCTTCCATCCGGATCTCCTTGTGTTCACTGTTCAGAAAGTGGTCCGCACAGTGCCGAACAAACTGAGTCAGAGAGTGGCCTAGAAAGAAGATGATGAGGAGGTTAATACAGGTTTACACCTCAGTTACTGGGCTTATCAGGAAAGAGGAGTTTAAAGAAATTGCTCTGTTTTCCTGCTGCCTGTACTCTACTCCAATGCAGCAGCGTTTATGCCCCTTGCCCCCCCACTTCCTTATTTCAGCTTACCTTCAAACTCAAAGCTGCCCAATGTACGAAGGGCAAGGGTGATGCTGCCCACATCACTGGCCTCGGGGATGTTGGTGAGGCTAGGGGAGGCAAGCTGGTGGGCAAGGCCCTTTGGCATGCCTGGATGTCGCAGAGGCTTGTGCATTAGAACAAGGGAGAGCATTTTCAGCAGCCCATCCTGGATATCCTTCTTTAGCTGGGGGATCTGACGGCTCAAGTCGTACAGGACAGCTGTCAGAGCAGGGCTGCGGGCAAGGCAGATACTCATTAGGACACAAACAACAGGAGGTGCATACTTCACCCTTCTGTTTATGCCTTTGCCCATCAGCAGATACTGGTGGGCATTCACACATCACAGCAACACCTGTCAGCAGAGCACAGGGGTCCTTGGGTGAACTGAGGCACGTGAGGTGACCTTGTACGAACTTGGTGAGCAAACTGCCCTGACTGCAGCACACATTGCTAGAATAATGTTACAAATCTAAGGGATTCCTTACACTTCTGCTACACTTAGACGCAAAGGCAACTATCCCCGCCAGATAGTAACATTAATCGAATCTAAACAGTTTTGTGCTGCCTGGGTACTTTCTCCATACCCCACCGTCTTAACAACTCCATGAGCTATGACATTTCCAATAGGAACTGTCAGCTCTGAAGGTGAGAGAAGCTAGGAAGAAATATTCAGTGCTTCAATTCTGCTGCCCTGCCAATTTGACATGGCAGAAATCTGCTGGTCTTCAGAGGCTTTCAAAATCTTTGGAGGCTGTTAAGTGTGTTTGAATAGTGGAAATTAAAGGAGATTGCTTTTGAATTCACTAGTTGTTCTACAAAAAAATTTCTTTACAGAGACCAATGCTTTTAAGTAACTCACCAGACACATTAACACTTAAAAAACAAGTTATTCTTCCAAAAGAGCTACACTCATCTTCTGAAAGATCACTTAAAAGCAATAATCTTCCTTCTCAATCCTTTCAGGTTCTCTTTCTGCACAGACAACAATGCCATCCAGTGGCTAACAGAAAAATACACTCCGGTGCCTCGCCCTTACCTCAGGCCCACAGCCAGCATAGGTTCCAAAAGCTCTTTGATGTCCTGCTGAATACTGGGTCCCATGGCTCGTGCCAACATACTAATGCAGGTGAAGACTGTGGCATCAACCTGCACAGACTTCTGCCTCCTGGGAAGGGACCACGGAAAAGTTAATTAAGAGGAGCTGCTATTTTTCAAACATCTTTCCTCATCCCACTTATGTGTTATCAGTCTAACAGAAATATCTCTGATTTGAATACAATAATTTGAACCCCCGTGATAGAAGTTATATAAAGAAGGTTTTATACAAGGGTTATACAAAGGTTATACAAAAGAAGGTTGTACAAAGAAGAAAATTATACAAAGAACAGGTGGTTTATTTTCTTCCTCTAACCTTCACATACTCACTTGTGAGCGAAGTCCTTTGGGGGAAGAGCTGCTTTTATGATTTCAAGGACTTTTGGCAAGTAAGCTTGAAACTCAGACCTCACAGCCACAGAAAGCAGACCCAAGGCCTGGAAGGCTGCTGTTCGCTCCTTCTCCTTCTTCACACAGCTGAGAACGTGATTCATGGTGTCCGGAAGATACTGATCAGCTGCCCACAGGAGAGAACAACACAAATATTTCAACTCATTTAGGTTTGTACAGTGGCATAGCATTTACAACTAAACCTTTACAAATATAAAACTAGGACACAGATGTAGCCATATAAAAGTTGCTGACATCAGCAGTGGCAAACACGTCACCATATAATAAGGTTTTGATGATTTAAAAAAAAGAATTAAAAAAAAAATCAGCAAAATAAAAGAGGTATGAGCAAAAGAACATCACAAGGGGTTCTATACACAAATAAGATCCAAGCACATTGTTTTTATAGTGATTGATTGGAAACGTGGAGTAACAACACAAGGTTTGATGCAATCCACTTGGAGCAGCTTGGTGACCTGCCTCCAACTCTGCTGCTCTCTTAAGCTCGCTTGATAAATCAACTGCTTTAAAGTTGGCAGGTGTTTCAGAATTTCACATTTGTGCTTGGTATTTCCCAGCACACACAACAGAGGAAAAAAGACAACAGCTCTGCTGATAATAAATGGGATACACCGAGTAGGAGCAAAAGGGCAGAGTGTTCAACCTTAAGCCTGACACACTGTGGAAAAACAACAAAAAGGAGGTTCTGTCTCCTATGGTACTGATCACAGAATTCAGATAAGAGTTTTCAATCCATTTTCTTCATCAAAGCAACATTTTGGCACCAGATATCAAGTCACGCTTATTCGGCAAGAGAAGACTGTCCTCCCACAGAGGAATCTGCTCAGCTCAGAAGCACCACGTTTATACTGCTGCATTGCCTGCTCATGCTCATCTGGGCTACAGGGAGCTGGATGACTTCCAGCCCAATTTCAGCAAAACTTTGAACATCCCACCATCTGTTTTGTCACCTGTGAATGCTGAAGGACGGAAAGCTGCCAGCCGTGGTAGCAGATTGAGAACCGTCATCTGGATCAAAGAATTTTTGCTGGTTCTACACTTGAGAACCCACTGGCACACCTGAAAGGAGACAGATTTGACTTTGAAGGATGGCCATTGGCAGTAACGCACGGATGTTTATTACCTGGGTGCTTTAAGGCATTCTACTGACATTTGGCCTCAGAATCCATCAGATAGATGGATAATCAAGACTGCTTCCAAGAAAAGTAAATCACCTGCTCTAAGGGAGACAGGGACAAAATCAGGATACATTCAATTAATGAGTTTAGATGCCTCAAATCAATACCAGGCAGCGTTGCCTGCTAAGTAAGGACACAAGAGGACAATCGCTCTACAAGAACCAGTGTTGTGAGCATGGGTAGACAAGCTGAAGACCAAACACTTACTTGATCAAATTTCTCTTCCATTAAATCCCTGCAGCATCGACTTTCTACCAACGTAGACTTCACTGGGACGGGTGAGGTTGCGAATCCCATGATGCCTTGGTGGGCACTGTACCCCAGGAGACCAGCCAAAGCATTTGACTGAGAGGGCTGAAGAGACTGGAAGCTAGTGAAGGGAGTGATGTGGCGAGGTTTGGTACTGAAGCCCATCAGGTCTTTGCAGTACTTGTCATGCACAAGCTGCTGCTGAGTGATCTCTTCCATCTCTTCTCTAAGGCGCTGGACAAAGTAGAAAAGTATGTTTTCTTTTAAAAAAAAAGAAAAAAAGCTGAATAAGAGATTCCCAACACAGCGCAACACAAATCTCCTGAGCAGCATCCTGCACAATCAATATCCAATTGGCTGTAAAAGATCAATTAAGCAAAATCCAACAAAAATATCTGGGTATCTGAGATGTAACAGAGTTCTCATCCTATAGAAAATTCTTTTTCGGTGTAATTAATCCACTTAATAGCACTTACCATCAGAGCTTAATACATACTCAGCCCAAACTTATTGCTGTTACTTGTCTGACACACTTCAATTTCTAATAACCAATGCTCTGACTCCACGTGCAGCCTTTTCACCCCACAACCCCATCTCACACACAGTGGAGCATTTCCAGACTGCCAAGTTGCTGCATGCTGGCAATCAATCAATCTGGCAAAAGCTACAATCCCCATCCTGTTCGCTTGCTCACCTCTCCCTCCATACTGCTGATTCTCACTAGCTCATTGAGGATCAGTAAGGCACCATGGATTCGGTCATCGCGGTTCATTCCTTTCTCTTTGGCCAAAGTCTCATCAAAACCCTTCTCAGCCTCTTCATATGTATGCTTGGGGAACAAGAGAAAAAACCTCAGTGATGATGCAGAAACAAAGCCCGGGGAAATTAAGCAGCACTGCCAGTCAAGAGTTACTGATGTCCTGTAATTTTCCAAGAGTAGCCACAAACCTCAACTGAATGTTACAGACTGCAATGCTACAAAATTCAGATTCACCCAGGAGTTGTGGATTCATTGTCAACAACACTAATCAAACAGCCTGTCAACCACGCCATGGTATAAACCTCATCAATATCTGTATTTGACTATGAGGAACCCAAGGTCATATTTGACTGCACTGTCCAAACCGTATTTGAATTCATGCAACAGTGGCAGCAAAGCTGAGGTTCAGATACAGTGATCCTTGCCTTTCTCCCTCACGTTTTGTCTACACTAACGACACCATCTACCACTAAGAGGTGACAATAGATGATGATTGCATGGCTGTAGAACTAAGTCAGGCTCAAGCGCTGAAAATGAGCTGCAGATAGAGCAGTGGATTCTTGATGGGGGTTAAGTCTCTTGGTTACTTTTACAGGAACTACTCATTTTGTAAGCCATTGTATTTTCAAGCCTTTCAAGAGCAGGCAGTTTTCTACTGACAATCATAGTGACAAAGGCGATGCAGGTTCTCAGCTTAGGCAGCTCTTCTAGAGCTTTGCTCTGGATCATTTGCATCACATTATGAGGAGCTGCTTCAACCAATGTTATTTTCTTACTCTGTACCACTGGGGCTTCTGCATCTCTTTTGGCTCCCGCTGGGTGGTGAGGATAAGGCAGGCTCTTAAGGCAGAAACGGCTCCCTCTCGGATGGCCTGTTTGGGATCCCACACAGCCACGAATATATTGTCGAAGAATGGCTGCACTTGTTGGAAGAAGAAGGTAGGCACGCTGATTGCCAGCTCACGCAGGACAAGAACCTGGAGGTGGGGAGAGAAGCAGCAACAATCTGTGAGGATGAGCACCCGTACCTCTTAATTCCTAGACCGTAGGATCATTTATTTAGACTGGCAATGTCTGCAAAGCTGAGCTGTTTCCAGCTCTGTACTTTTATAGTTCCTAGCACAATGGTGTCTCTATCTTCTTACATCACTGGCAGCCATTCTGATCCTGAGCAGAGCTCTTCTACAGCTTTCTGTGCACATCTCCTACTGCAGTTAACTAATCTCAACCATCCCAGTCCAAGACAGTTGAGGATAAAACAGGATCACTTACAGCTGCATGTCTTCGGCCTTCATTCCGGTCAGCTCCCAGCCACTCCAGAGCTCGTTTCACCTCAAACTCCACATATTCAGCTGTGAAGGTGTCACCAGCCATCGCAAGCCGCCCGATAGCCTTGGAGGCCATCTCCATTACAACAGGGTCATTGGATGGCAAGAGATTCCTCAGGTAGTTGGCAAACCTGCCGATACGGGTGGCGTTGCCTCCTTCGACACCGATCAGGCTTGCTGCAGAGAAAGGGAGCAATGCTGTAGGTTCTCCCCAGAATCAGTGGGGCAGACAGGAGTTGACCCCTGGCTGAGAGTTAGCATTTCCTATCCATACCTTAAAGACTCCCATTAACTCCTCCTAAACTGCAAATTCACAGGAAAAATAAATAAATAAATAATCAAACAAAAGGAAAGGGCCATCATTCTTTCAAGCCTGAACTTGTTAAGTGGGTAAGAAAACACATCCAGTAGTGTCATGGTTTTTAGTTTAAAAAGAGGAAAAAAAGAAGAATCCACCCTGGGATCACAGGCCCATTCCCAACAGAAAGGCATCATCCACCCACATGCAGCCACTGCGGCCTGTCCACCTCAGGAGGAGACTCAAAGACAGAATGGACCAAAGAAATTGCTCTGTCCTCAGCCCTAGGGATGTTCTGTCCCGGGCAGGGTGGAGGCACCACCAGAGATAACCCCCCAGAGGCATTAAGCACTTTCCCTCACCTATAGCCAGAATGCCGCCCTTCCTTTCATTCGCATCAGAGCTAGAGACCAGCTCAAAGATGTGGTGGTTCAGCTGGTCATAAAACCTGGTAGATTCTTCCTGACTCATCTGTAAAAGCAAAAAGTTCAAGTCAGCTTTGAGCACCTTCTCTGCTTTCTGCCCCCAGAACCTCCATAAAAAGAAAGTTTCTTAGGTCATTTAGAAAGAAATTAAATCAAGCATAGATTACAACCACAACCCAGTATCTCTTCTGTCCACCTTAGATGTTTCAAGTTTATTTATTCTGGTGCTTGCCCACCCATCTGTGTTACCAACACGTCCACCTCTCCTGCACACTGGGGCAAAGGTAAACTCCCTGCTCTACCCCACCTCCTCTCTAAGACCAGCTTCCATACTCCACAAATCTCCATCCCCAAAGTGCCCAGCCCCATACCCGACACTCGCACCCCGAAGAAGGGCAAACAGCCTCGTTTGCAGCACTCACTTCGCGGAGCTCCATGGTGACATAATGCTGTAAGTCCTTGGCAGCTTTTGCCCTCGTCTCTTCGCTGCGACTCTTCAAGCCGTTGGCAAATTGCTGGAGAATGGACACCGTGCCCGACATGGTGGCGGTGTGCTGGGGCTCGGGGGCATCAAGTCCTGTAAATTCTTCAGAGAGATTTTTTTTTTTTACTGCTTTTAGCTCTTGAGATCTCTGAGCTTCTTTCTTAATGCTGCCCCTGCTGCTTGTTTCCTATTGCATGCAAGGATGCTGTGCCAGCAGAGCATAAAGATACAAGTAATGACCATATTCCTTAGGCCTGACAGCCCTGGGATGTAACTGTATCACCACGTAACATCTTGACCCCTAAACCTATTTGCTCTCTAGTTCCTCAAATACCAAAATATGTTCCAGTAGGTCAGGTGCCCGACCCCGTGGTGATCTAATGCTAAATCCAGGGTCATGTAGTAGCTGAAAAATAGCAAAGGTCAGAGTGGGGTTTACAAATACTCTACAGTAAGAAGGCACCACTCCCATGGTTATGTCATTAGTGGCTCTGACTCCTCCTTGAACATTTTCACCCAAGTTTCTCCACAGAAGTCCTAGTGTTACAGCAACATGAGGAAGACTCGGCACCGGGGGCCTGGCAATCATTACATTCTCCAGTAGATATTTAGAGATGGGAAGTCTACTGATAGCAACTGCAATCCCTGCGACAGGATGCAGACTCCCATAAAACGTAATGAAACTTTCTCACGAGTCTTTCTTTCTGAGGAAAATATTCTTAAGAGCTTTGAACCGCTCGATTTTCAGGTTACGTAAGCCCAAACCGAGCCCTGGCAGAAGGGGCCGCAGCGCTACAAAGCGCCAACACTTCAACTCCTTCCCCAAGCACCCCCCGCCAGGTCAGGTCAGACAGATCCGCCCAGATGACACCGTGAGGCGGCTTCGGGGCTCCCCCGCGGCTGGCAGCCAGCAGAGGCTCCTCCGGACGAAGAGAGCAGCCCCTGGCTGCCGCCCCATCACCACCAGCCGGGCTGCCCCTGCGCGGGGGTTCCCCTCACGGCCGCACCCTCACAGGGACGCGGCAGCCGGTGGGCCCGAGCCCGCGGTGGGGGGGATCCCGCCGCCGCTTCACGGGCCGGGAGGGAGGGAGGGGTGAGGCGAGGCAGGGCAGGGCGGGCGCGGGGCCTTAGGCGGGAACGCCGCGGGGTCGAGGCGGGCGGGGGGGGCGGCTCAGACAGACCCGGTCCGGGCGGGGAAGCGCAGCGCGGGGCCGCTGACAGGGCGCTGGGGCGAGGGCGCGCGGGGAGGGCCGCGGCGGGAAGGGAGCAAAGGGCGATGCCGAGGGAAGGCTCGGGAGGCTGCGGAGCCGCACTCACCCCACTCTCCGCCTCCGCCCCGGCCGCTGCTGCTGCTGCCGCCGCCGGCTCCCCCGCTCCGGGCCCCGCGTCCTCCCCTCCCCAGAGCCTGCCGGACCGGCGAACGGCTGCTGGCCAATAGAATTCC
>JANIJG010006764.1:13925-36184 GCA_024611175.1 Megaceryle torquata
CCCCCGCTCCGGGCCCCGCGTCCTCCCCTCCCCAGAGCCTGCCGGACCGGCGAACGGCTGCTGGCCAATAGAATTCCGGAAGGACTGTGATAAGCACCGCTTCTGACCAATAGAAAAAGAAGAAAAGGGAAAGAGCGCTCGTAGCTCCGTCCCTTCTGCCGAGGATCCGTGAGGCGAGGCCGTCGCTTTCCAGCCAATCATCAAGCCAGTCGAAACTGAGTGGCAGTAAATTCCACCAATAAAAATTCTAGACCTACTCGATTGGTGAACAGTCGGCGTTAGGCCCACCTTCTAGACACAGCCTGACTTCCGCCCTTTCGCCGAGCCCGTGAGCTGTGTGCGCATGTGCAGAGGAAGTAGCGCGACGCGCTGCCGCGCCCTGTGTGCGCTGCTGAAATATGTCCGGCTGCCTATGACAGGACCAAGGACAGCTGGGGTGGAGCCCGCCTGCGGGCGCTCCGTGGCCATAATGCCGCGTACAGCAGCGTCGGTCTCTGCTTCAGAGTGACAACTCCTCAACACCCCCCACCGTCGCAGTCGTATGACGACGCGGAGAGTTTAATGCTTACAGAGGACGCCGGGAGGTTCCGGCCGGTCGCTCTGGTACGCGATCTTCCGCGGAACCCCCTACGCGAGGCCTTGGGGGTGCGGGGGGGCGGTGAAGAAGGGCGGGAACAGCCATTGGGCGCGGTGCAGGCGCCCGTCAGGTGCGTACGGGCGGCGCGCGCGCTTGCGTGATGGCGGCGTCTCCTCCTTCCCCGCCCCGGGCCCCGCGGCCGGGCTAATGCGCGGCCGCTTCCCCTTCCAGGTGCTGCTGCTGTGAGACACGGGCCGGCGGGGACAGCATGGGGCCGGGGGAGCTGGTGCAGAAGATCAATATCGGCGCCGAGAGCCCCCGGGGGAGCGAGAGGAACGGTTCCGGCTCCGGTGCCGGCTCCGCGCTGGCGGGCCCTGAGAGGGTCCCCCCCGGCACCTGGAGGCAGAAGTGTGCGGCCTATGTGCTGGCGCTCAGACCTTGGAGTTTCAGTGCCTCCCTCACCCCCGTGGCCCTCGGCAGCGCCTTGGCCTACCGGGCCGAGGGGGCCTTGGACCCGCGGCTCTTGGTGGGAAGCGCCGTCACCGTCCTGGCTGTGCACGGAGCCGGCAACTTGGTGAACACCTACTACGACTTCTCCAAAGGCATCGATCACAAGAAAAGCGATGACAGGACTTTGGTGGACCAGATTTTGGAGCCTCAGGACGTAGTCCGATTTGGAGTCTTCCTCTACACCGTGGGCTGTATCTGTGCTGCTGGGCTCTACGCCGTCTCAACGCTCAAGCTGGAGCATCTGGCCCTCATTTACTTCGGAGGACTTTCCAGCTCCTTCCTTTATACTGGAGGTAAGTGCTGGATCCCGTTTGCTGTGCTTCTGAGTGTGACTGTGACAGAATTAGCTAACTTGTCAAGGGATTCTAGAACATACCAGTGATCTATCTAATTAACCACTATAAAAATGTTTGGAGCTATTTCCTGCAGTGCTGCTACATCAACTTGTATTTTTTGCCATTGATTGCTGTGTGAAGAGGCACGCTGAAGTTCTTCGGTTGGAAGCTGGCATTGGGACACTGTTATTTGTGTATGTGGCTTTAGGTGCTGGTCAGAACTCTTGCTGAAGCTTCCTGTGATGCGCATCTCATCTCCCTCAGCAGTAGAGCTCCCTGCATAGGTTCTTTTCCGTTGGCAGAGTCTGTTACTTTGGAAACGTTTTGTTACTCTGTAGATGGAGTTTCATTGTGAATGTAGAAGAGTTTGACTTTGTTCTTCAGAAGAGGATATTTTTATTGTCTTCCTTTATTGGCCAGATACAAACATAATTACTAGGAAAAGAAAACCAACCCCCCTTTCAAACGATATTGTTTGTTTCCTTGAAAGATTCTTGCTGGGTTTGCATTTTGTTCTGAGCATTTTAGATATTTATTCAGGATCAGGTTCTAGTAGGCATGCTCACACTAAAGAGTGCCTTGCTTCCCTGGAGTTCTGCAGAAACAGGTACTTCTAGATGGGAAGATGGGTATTGGAACCTGGCCCTTAGTTTTTCTTACATTTGTTGACTGGAGAAATTCATCAGCTGCATTTCCTCTGTTAGCTCTGGGAAAAAGAGAGAACACCCTTCTTGGCCACAGCTACATGTGCCTTGATCCTGTTACAGTATGTCTGTGGGAAGGGCTGGCCTGCTGTGTTATCCATTCTCCTCTGTCATTCCAGTTGTTTGACGATGCTCCGTTTTATTCTTGTGTCTTGCCACAGGAATTGGATTTAAATATGTTGCTCTCGGAGACGTGGTGATCCTGATCACCTTTGGGCCCCTGGCTGTCATGTTTGCCCATGCTGTGCAGGTTGGCTATCTGTCTGTCTCGCCGCTGCTCTACGCCGTCCCGCTAGCGCTCAGTACCGAGGCCATCCTGCACAGCAACAACACCCGAGACATGGAGTCTGACCGGCAGGCGGGTATTGTCACCCTGGCCATCCTCATCGGCCCCGCCTTCTCCTATGTCCTCTACACCGTGCTGCTCTTCTTGCCCTACCTGATTTTCTGTGTGCTGGCCACACGCTACACCATCAGCATGGCGTTGCCACTACTCACCATCCCCATGGCTTTCTCCCTGGAGAGGCAGTTTCGGAGTCAGAGCTTCAACAAAATTCCTCAGCGGACAGCCAAGCTCAACCTCCTCTTGGGGCTTTTCTATGTGTTCGGTATCACGCTGGCGCCAGCCGGTGCTCTGCCCAAACTCTAACCAGGGCTGGAGAGTCAGGCCTCGTAATTCAGTATTAAAAGGGGATGATGTGGCTGGATGACCTGTTATGGACGGTGGGAAGAACAGAGAGACCGTCCTGAGCTGTTGATTCTGTCAGTGTTGTGCTTTCTGGGCTTGGTCGGCTCCTTCAGCAGCCTTTGAAGAAGTGATTTGATGGTTCTTCAGCAGGGGTGAGCTCTGCAGCTTCGCTTCGGGGGAGCGAGGCCACGGGACGCCAAGGAAATGTTTAAAGAACCTCATCCTTCTGCCACTGAATTCTTTCACTGACAATGAAAGTCAGATTGATCCTCAAACCCAAACTCTGTCCCCGTCACAGGCACAGTGATGCTCTTAGGACACCATTTCTTACAGTGGTCAGGGAGTCCCGTGGCTCCTTCGTGGTCAGCGGAAAACACTGCCAAACACTGAGCATCACAACGATGTAGGTGCTATTACTTCACTCCCTTGTGAGCATAGTTCATCTTCATCTGCTGTATGCTTTCATTTTTTGTATTGTTTGGGTTTTTTTGGTAGCCAAATTTGGAGCTTTTCTTTCTCTGAAATTCCCTAGACACCAATCCACTGACTGTTGCTTCCTCTTGGTCCATCTCGTCTGGAATTTTCCATGTCGTGTGTCTCAGTGGGATATTGGTGCCAAAATGGAGCATGAGTAGCCCGCTGCACAAACTTTAAGCCAAACCCAGTAAATTTCTATTCTGCTATAAAAGCTGAAGCTGTAAATGCAAATCATGCAACTGCAAAGCCTTCGGTGTATAGAAAAACAAGTGGTTTCCATTTCTGCATTTGCTTAGAGTTTACTCTCTGAAGTGCCAGTCTTGGAGTTAAGGGGAAGCCAGCAGACAGAGTGACAGAGTACCAGATTTCCCTCACTGGATGTGGATTAATGGATACATGAATGGAAGAACCATTTCTTAGTTTGAAAAAAAAAAATAATAATTTTTTTCAATTGTCATTCTCTGTTTACTTAGAAGCCCAGAGTGTTATAGTCAAATGTCTTATAAAAAGCCCAATAAGAAGCCCAGTTGAGCAAAGGAGGAAGACAGAGTTAGAAAAAAAAAAAAGAATTCAGGATTATTGCATTGGGCTCTGCATAAAAATTAGGACTGAAAACAGAAACCAATTTTGTTAGCAAGATTTTTCCTAATAGAGTCCAGAGTTTGTGTGAGTGAATCCCATGTAAGTGTTAAGATAGCTCTGAAGTGAAGTTCCCCACCTCTTCCACTCCCCTTTCACCTTATGATGATGTTTTGTTTTCTCCTGCACGTCTTGCCACTTGATATTCGCGTGGCCGTTGGGAGAACCGATTATTTCAGCAGTTATGTAGCAGAGTGAAAAACATGCCAAACACAACTGGGAAAAAATGGGAATTCCAGGGCAAAAATGAATTTGATCCACACTGCTGCTCAGTGGCAACTGAATTCTCTTCTGGTTTGAAGAAAAAAGTATTTGTTTCCCATGTGCAGGGTTTTGGTGAAAAGTTTATTTACAGAAGTTATGGAAAGCTTCAGAGGAATTGATGCTGGTGTTGAACTGGAGCTGCTGGTGCCTGGAGCACACCCTTGCTTTTGAACCAAGTGGAAGTGTGGTCACCACGATGTGAAGGGCTTTAAACACGAGCAATAAAGCAGCAATAAATCACCATGGCGTTACCACGCTCTGTTGCAGCAAAGTCACACCCCTGTGGTGTTCATCTGAACGTGCCGGGTGCTCTGTCAGAGGATTGCACTGACAGTAGCAGAGCTGAGTAAAGCGATGGCACAGGGTTACGCGGTACAGCTGTTGAAGTGACTGGTTTTAGGGCTTCATGTATCCAGTGTTATCCAGCTGGTGGTCTCCTGCTTTACAGCTGAGCTGTTGTCAATGGGAAGGATTCTTTGCAGGCCTATTTTATGAGCCCTGGTTTCATCTTTGATTAAAATTGGGCACATGAGCTCTCTAATCTGACAAGGCACAAGACAAGAGATGGACTTCAACTGCATGCAGCTTTCTGTAGCAAAATACTTGTTTAGATCAGAAACACGAGGAGAAAAGGCAGAACTGCAGCTCAGCTGGAGGGAGATACCCAGGAGGTTTGGGGAACTGTTTTCAATATGGACACGCACAACCCCCTCTCTCCTGTTACTTCTTTGTGGACCTAGGAAATAGAGAAGAGCCTGGCTCTGAGACCCCCTTCACTTTTCTGCAAAGCAAAAGCTTTTCCAGGGATATTCTGGGTGAATCTGTTCACCTTGCAATTGGGGATATCTGGGTTTATTAGGTTAATCCCAGCATGGCTATGTTGCTACCCTTAGTAGCAGCTGTGTTGCTTTATTTTACAACAGCTTTGTTTTGTAGAGCTCTCAGTTTAAATTAATGGATAGTTACCTTTTTTCTACTGATATAAATTCCTTAAAGTAGCTAATACTTGCTCTTGTCTTTGATAACTGGGACGGTGGAAAGCTCTAGGCTGTGATCACTGGTGGAAGGTGTGAGTGAGTCTAGTCGTATCTAGGCTGCCCTTTCCCAGCAGGGAAAGCCCCCTGTGTAGGATGTCTGCTGACTGATGGAAAGGACCAGTGCTTGTTGTTACAGAGATGAAGGGAGAGCTCACTCGTACATGCTTGTGCTTGGGGAACACTTTTCAAGGTGGAGGGGGTTCAAAGCATTTTAGTAGCAAGAATGAAATGAAAATTCAGTAATTCCTTACTAGCAGATGCTGGTTGACTCCAGTTGCCTGTCTGTGAAAAACAATATCATTCCAGATTCTTAAGGATATTAACAATAAATAACTCCTCGTTCACCGTGGCTTTGAGGAAGTCATTTAACTTCTCTGTGTCTCAGAAAACAGCTAATTTTTGCCTACCTCACAGGGATGCTGCGCGAGCATCATTGTCATAGAGCTTTGAAAGTAAAAAGTGCTTTATCTCTGTGTGCTTTCCAAAAAGCATGTTAGTACTAAAAACCACTTTAGGTATGAACTAACCTAACAGGTGACTTAACCAATATATGTAGACCAAAATGATCTCCACATAGACATTGAGTGCTAAGAGAGGTTCCTTTTTGGTTTGTTTTGTGATGAGGATGCTGGGTTTCTTTGCCTGCCCCTTTCCTCCCCGTCCTGTGCTACTTTCCCTGAATATAAACTTCTAAAACTTCTTTCAGGTTTGGTTTTTCTTTTTCTTGATGAGCTCTGTGCAGCAGATGAGTCTACACTGGTAGATGAACAGATCTGTAGCCTGTCTGTTAATGTGTCCTAAAGCACCTCCTGGCCTTTCATCTTATTGAATAAAGTCTCTGAATGTTACTCTCTAAATGTTAATTACTCTGTGTTTGATTATTCTATAGCACACCAATTGTATTAGAGCATCTTCCTGGAAGCAGGAGAGTCTGTCTGCTGTGTTTATAGTGTAAGTGCATGAAAGATCAGACCTTTTTTTTGGTGTCAGAGGCCTTTTCTGAAGCACATAATCACGTCTTTCCATATCATCAATTAAAAAGTTCAGTAGCAGTGATCATCTCATTCTCATGGCAGACTTCAGAGTAGCTTCAGTATTTTCATCAACAAGCAGAATTTCTTTGATGCAGTTTTCTGTGCCGTGTACTGTTCAGCATTTGTAAGCTGAACTTTTAATCTTTTTAATAAAGATGGACTTTTTTTTTTTATCCTCACCTGTGTGCTCTGCCATTCTTCCAGTGCCCTGGTCTCTGCTCCTGATGTCATGATTTTATTTGCTCACAGGACGGTGACAGCCTAACGCCTCCCCCGAGGTGTCATCAGGGGCTTGAAGTTTTCCTGACACAAACACATGTGCAATTAGCTTAAAGAGACAAAGAAGTCTTAATGTCTCACATGCTTTCTGTCCTTTTTTTTTTTTCTTATGTGGTTAAGGTGGTTTGGACATCTGGAGAGACCCTTTGGCTTGTGCCACCAGGATGGGCTGTGATTCACAGAGCTGAAAACAGATACAGAGAAGATTTGATGGGTGAGGGATTTGTGAAACGTGATGAAACACTTCAAGTTTTGCCTCTAGTTTAAAATCTCAGTAGGAGGGAAGGAAAGAAGTTCTTGCAGTAAAATTTAGTGACTGTAAACCATTGTGGAGCTAATGCTTTTACCTGTGCCACTATCTTCCTATCATCTGCTCTGAGTGATCTCCTGTTTGGGTTTGAAGGACATTCTAAGACAGCAAGGCCTGAGAAATATTTTCAGCCTTTCTGAGGTGCAGACGGGGCCCCAAGTTCATAGCATTTGGAGATAATTTTAGAGGATAAAATGCAGAATACCATGGTGTCTAGATACACTTGGGCTGTGCTCAAGGATCCTCACAAAGAAATTTGATAAAGCTCTTTCTCTGGATCCAGAGAAACCAGTTTGCTGAGTATCCTTTAATAAGATACTGCGCTGGGTGTTTTGCTGTTGCTTTAATTGTTTTGCCACTTGCTCTTAAAACACCCTCTACTGCGTTGTCCTGGTAGCAGGCAGAGTCTATTAGCACCCAGCTTAAACTCATTGTAAACCGGACCTCTGTAGGTGTAGAAAATGGTTAGAAGCTGGAAATTCATGCACCATTGAACACCTTTTGCCCCGTGGCCGTGCGCTGGAGGCTGTAATTGTGATGGTCTGCAGATGGCAGCATTGCTGCTCCCTCGCTGCTGCAGCACCCGGTGGTGCTTCTGCCCTGGGCTGGGAGATCCCCGGCCAGGCAGACAAGGGCACTGCAGAGAGCTAGGGTTGGTTCCACAGTGAAAGGGAAAAAAACCAAACCGATTCCCCGTGAGGGAAGTGGTGCAGCGGGTTCTGCTCTTGCTGTCCTACGAGGTTGCTCCAGAATCCTGCTTCTGGTTTTTATCGAGGGGCCCAGACTGTATTGTTATTGGGGGAGGAAGGGGGGTGTCCCTCCCGGGTTTAGGGGTTGCTCAGGCTGAGGTCGCTGTGTTGGTCAGCACATCCTTCTTATTTAGGAGGATTGATTTATTTACTTGGTTTACAGCCATTAGAGCTGGGAGTTTTTTGGGCTGTTTTGCCCCTCTACAGCCAGTGGATCAAAAACCATGACAATGGAGAAAGGAGACTCTCTGAACGTGTGCTTAAAACAACACCATTCTTTGTCTCTCCAGCAATTCATGTTAGCTATTTTTGTGAGATTTTTCCCTACTTGTCTGGTTGCAGCTCATTGGGTCTCTTCTGGTCTAAGGAAACTTGGAAGGCAAATGACTGCAGATGAATGTGCAGATTATGTCTGGACAGATGCTTCTGGCCCAGACAGGTTATGGCAGAAACAGGCATCCGAAGAAAGCCATCAGCTCTAACTTACAGCTCTAAAGCTTTTGTTGATGGCTTAATAAGCTTATTCTGGTCAGATGCTGAGGGCTGAGCTTTCCAAAGAGCGTGGGCAAGCTGTGCATCACGGGTACTGCACTCACAGGGAGAAAAATGCAGTGTCTGCACACTCTGAGATGAACTTCTGTTCAGGCTATTGCTTTTAACACTCACATCTTGGATCGCTGCTGGAAAATCTGAATCCTTTTATAGTGCTTTTAGGAGCTTGGGCTGTATTCTCCCCATTTCTTGGGTGAGTAGCCTGATTCACTGCTGCTAAATCACAGCCATGCTCCTTAGAGGAGAGTACATAAGAGTTCTCCTTTTCAGTCTGGTACCTTAGTAACTAGGCCTTTCTCCTCACATATTCGTTTGTCTTTTAGGTCACTGGTAGATTATTTAAATCACCTTTTGTTGCTTTACACTTGGAATTTTGCACCTGCTGAATGACGTATTTAAGGAATGAAATGCCGCTCTGGCTTTTTATAGCTATTTTTCCTTTAAGGTGGAGCTATTTTTCATTAAGGTGGAGCTAAATATCTAGCCAAGGTAAAATCTATAGCTCCCAGAACTGCTAAAAAATTAGTAAGTTTTAATAAAACCCAGCACAGCTGGCTTATTGCAGCTGTATGTTGAAAGGAAACAGGCCCAGGACTGGACAGAATAATGCCAGTGCTTACTCAAAAACCTGAAATAAGGCTTTTGCTCTTCTGTGTAACTCAAGAGTGAGACCCAAAATGAATTATGTGTAAAAGAAAAGTCGAGAAACCTTTTTCTGATGAAAACTCTCCATAGTCAGTGCTTGTCCTTTCTATGTAGTTAGACCACAGGAAAGCCCATGTTCTAATCCAGTGTTTCAGTGGCCACATGGATGTGTCTGAATGAGCAATGGTACTTCCAGGACATAGTTCAGCCTTCTCCTGGGGTCAGCTGAGAGAGTGCCGCTCGCTTTCAACGTTGACGTCGCGCTGATCTGCAGGCAGAGTGGTTACTGCCCAAGCAGATTTATTGCCTTGGAAGGAAACCTGTGCTTGGGCATCTGTCCCAGACTTCACGTGTGCACTGTCTTGGGAGAGAAGTTCACATGCTGGAGGCCACAACCTTTGCACGTGAAGACCCAAATATTTATTTAAAAACAGAACAAATCCAACCAAAACTACAACCCCTGACTGTCCTCTGCTGACTTCTCATCAGTCTGCCAAGGCCAGAGTGCTCTGAAGAATTAAAAAATCTATGGCCCCGTTGTGCTGCTTTCTCGTGAAGACAACAAAGAGGAGAATCTGCTCATTAATCAGATGGCTCTGTCAATAATGAATCGAGATGAACGTGCTGGCTGAGAGATGTGTCACCTAGGCAGTTTGTCAGGGAGCAAGGAAAGCAGTGAGAACCTCACTAAAACACAGGACCTGGCCTGCTGCTCTGAGAGCCTGAAAGTGCTGATTGCTCCGCAGCAGGAGAGGAGGGACCAAGAAGGGAGTGGGAGAGGACAGCTCTGTATTACTGAAGTTCAGAAGCTGAAATCCTCTCTCTCTTTGTGCCAAATGTGAGCAATAGCAGGTCTGTGTGGAACACAGCTTCCCTGCCTCTGTCCTCCTTCCAGCAGTGAGAGCCTAAATTCTAAAATCCATAGCCCAGATCACCTAGTTTTCAAGATCTTTGGATCCTAGGATTTTAACTCAAGCCAGAGAAGCTGAACCTAAATTATTCCAGGATTTTAGTGGTTCTGTCAGTATCCCTGCTTAAGAAGTGGATACACAGAAATTCAGCTGGTTTAGAGGAAAACAAATGCTTTATGTAGGGAATTTTAGCATTTTCATATGGTGCTGCTTCATCCAGAGATATTCATCGTTTTCACAAACTCTTTCATGTGACTTATGCCTGAAGAGCCTGGGATTTGGGAAGGGAGGTGACTTGCCTCAGTGTGGGAACTTTGCAGGTGCCTTCTGAGATTTCAAGTCCTATGTATTTGCCTACTGGCCTACTCTTGTCTCCTGCAGAACGATGTCCTGGGAAACCACGACACAGTAAATTGGTCTGTTCCCAGCGTACACATGTATGTAGGAGTCTCCAGGTATAAGCAGTGTTTATGGCCAGAAACAGCCAAGTCCTAAATTCCCCTGATAATACACAGGAGGTAGAAGAGTGCTGGGCTGAAGGCAGCAGGGCCAAGGCCTTTCTGCTCTCCAGGAGGCAGGAAGAGTTGAATGCATGTACATATATGTAAGTGCTGCACGTTCCCATTGAGGGTTAACTCATCTCCAGATGGTGAAGAAACGCATCTAAGTAATTCAGGGGCTTTGGATGTCTCCTGAGGATTGAGACATAAAAAGAAGAATATCAATCTCTCTAGCAAGCTAACCCACAGGAGGAAAAAAACCAAACAACAACCATGATTGTTTTCTAGAGATCTGTCTGCTCCTTTTGTGGGGGAGAGAATGTGTGTTGCATTCTGACTTGTGTAAAAAGCATCTGATGGAAGAAAAGTGAAAGGGGAGGAATGTTTTCAGCGTTTACTTCAGCAAGGCTTTGTACTTGCTAGGGAAAACTGAACTGGATGTAGATTCTCTTCCACTCAAAACCTGATCATCCTGGTCACTACTCTCCTGCTAACAGTTTTTTTGGAGAAAGAATGAAATCCTGTGAGGTCCCATCTGTGTATGGGAAATGAAGAGGGAATAGTTTTGAGTCCCAGGGAAGTAGGGTCATAGAAATGTCTGTCCTGTAATGGGAACAGACTACTTGATTTTCATCTGCCAGACAAGAGCTTTAACAGTAAAATTGTCCCAAATGTCAGGGTATGGTGCTGCATTTTGAACTTGTGTAGCTTTGAACAGTGTGGCTGAAAGAGGAGCATAAAGCCCCTTGGTGATGGGGCTGACATTGATGGAAAGGGCCACCATCAGATGGTGCCAGTCCAGCTGTGAATGTCAGAAACTGGCCCCTGTGACAGGAGGGCTGTTCACTAACACAGGCATTTGTAAAATAGAATCACAGAATCCTCAGGGTTGGAAGAGACCTTAAAGATCATCTCGTTCCACCCGCCCTGTCATGGGCAGGGACATCTCCCACTAGAGCAGGTTGCTCAGAGCCCCATCCAGCCTGGCCTTAAACACTTTCTGGGATGGGGCTTCCACCACCCCTCTGGGCAACAATTTTACTGTTAAAGCTCTCATTTGGCAGATGAAAATCAAGTAGTCTATTCCCACTGTTCCCATTACAGGACAGACACTTCTATGACTCAAACTATTCCCTGTTCATTCCACAAACACAAAGGTCAGAGGCCAAACACAGTCTATGCCCCATTTTTTGACCTTGATGTGAAACAGCTGTCCAAAGAGACTGGGACACCAGTTCCAGCAGGCACTGCTTCCCCTTTACTGGTGTGACAGTAGTCCCTTGGACAGGGCAGGACATTTGAGCGCTGGGAGCTTTGAACTCCGCGCGCGATACCCGTCTGTAAAAGATGCAGACAGCTGCATTATTCTGTGTCCTTGTGGTAATAAATCAGTCTGGGGTCCTTGATCACTTCAGGGACCAGGTAGAGGAGGAATCATTTCCAATAACAAAGCTGATGTGGGCGGGCACAGAAGTAAAGGCATAAAGATGAAGGCAGTGCCTGGTGTAAGTCTAATGGTCTTACAATGCATTTCCAGAGCCTGTTCCTGGCTGTAGTTTTACAGGTGGCAGCTGAATCAGAGATCAAAATAAAATAGTTTCATTATCAAGTCCTTACACTTCAATTTGCTATAAGTTGTTCCAGTCACTGCCAAGTGAGTGACAGTAAAGAGAGTCCCCTGGCTTGTTGCCTAACCCATGAATATCATTTCAATCGGTGCTCCCTGTTCACGGCCTGGATGGGCACGTATATGTGCTTGCAAGGCAGGGCTGCAGTGAGCTGGAAGAGCTGTCTGTGGGGAACCAAGACTGGAAACAGAATAAGGCTGAGGGGATCTGGCAGAGCTTTGTATAGCCCTAGACCTGGAGGAGGAGCTGTCTAGGACTTGCTGGGATGTGTCAGGAGTCCTGTCCATGGAGGAGCTGGCTAAGCAGCAGTCCACTGTGCTCAGCCCCTGTGTGCATTGTCCTCTTAGCTCCCTGCCTCACCAGTGTTAGTCCTGTCCTTTCCCTGCAGCAGGGCTCTGTGGTTGATGCTGCAGCTTATCTTATTGCCTCGCCAATTGGGATTCTGTGCTTGCTGGAGGTCAAGGCTGAACTATAAAAATCTGTTCCGGTCTGAAATCTGCCATAAACCAGTTACACGTGAATGGATGTATTTACCAGGCTGCAGGGGGAATGAGCTCAGCCGTTGATAAAGTCTTGGTTTCTGACAGATTTTTTGTCTGTTTTACTTTCAAGTATAACCTTAAAAAGTCTCCATACTTTTCTCATGCAGGCTTTCAGTGCACTAAGTAGAAATTCTTTTTACCTAATGTAGCTCACACCTCCGAGGGCTGCAGTGAATTGGAAAAAACCCAGCAAAATGTCATCCCTGAGACAGCACTGGAGTGTGAGAGGACTCAGCCAAGATCCCTGGCTGCTCAAAAGGAGGTGTAGTTACCACCTTACAGAATCATCTGCATAGTCATCCTTACCTCTATCAACAAACCCCCGGGGTTGATTTACCTCCAGGAACCAGGAGGGTTGAGTTTTCTTTTCACAGTGCTCCTTGTGCTGCCACAACCGCTCTAGGTACCTGGAAGGTGACATCATTTCATCTGATTGTCCTCGATCTTGATTCCTCTTTCCTATTTTTCTAATAGTATTTCCTACTAGATTTAAGCCCATTGCTATTTTCGGTTTATTTCCTGCTGAACTGGGTCTAGTGTGTTTGACTTGCTCTCTGTTTTGTTCTGCAGTTGTGAAGGTGTTTTGCTAGTGCTTGGTTCCACTATATTGACAAGCTCCTCTGTGCTGCAGCCAAACACTGCGTGGTTCTTGAGAGATTATTTGTGATTTAATACAGGTTCTCTACAAAGAACAGAACACTTCTCCATTCCTCCTGCTTTTCTCCTAATGCTATTGTCTTTCAGTGCCATAACCTTGTAAAAAAGCTGCCAACACAGCAGCAGTGCTACCTGGATAACTCATCTTGTGAGCACTTCACGGTGGGCTGCCAGAGCTGGGCTGGTATTTATCCATCTCTGTTTAGCCAGGAGCAGGCTCTGGCACACAAGCTTGCCAGCCAGCACCCTGCAGAGAATGGACTCGATCATCTTTTGTGTTTGTGGGTGTTGTGAGCTGTAGTTTTGCAGCAGCTGGCACAAAGGTGAGTCCCAGTCTCCATTCCAGTCAGAGACACGAGATAGAGGCTGATCTACCAGAGCCTGACTTCCTTGTATCTGCAACATCTTTATTTTTTCCCTGCTGTGATGATTTGCAAATTGCTACCTGTCTCTTGCAGGCCATGGCAAAGCCTGTGCTGAATCATGCAGTAGAAGACTAATTGGGCACCTTCTGTCCCAACAGAGTAAACTGAGATCATAACCTTTCAGGGATTAGGAATCCAATTATCTGGAGAAACAGCCACCAGATTGAAATGTCCCTTCTAACCTCTTATTGTTTAGTATTCCAAACCTGTACCATCTGCCTGCACTGGAAGTTTCAGAAGTCACCTAATAAAGAAGATTAGAATCACCCTTAAATGGCTTCCATAAAGATTATTATTATCAGGTGATAATTCCTTCTCTGAGCCTGTCCTCAGTACTTTTGGGATCCAGCTGAACCAAAGGACGCTCTGATGGCTTTAAAGAACTACACTTATTTACAGGCCATCATTATTTACTCATCATCACCACCCTGTACTAGCCAGAGTGAACATCTCTTTCCGCAGTGGGTGAGGGAGGTGATTTTGGTCTGTGAATTGCCCTCTGCCTGCGTATGCCAGAAGAACAGATGCCCTCAGTAAGGGGGATTCAGAGCTACTCATCTACAGCAATCTACTTGTTTCTGTTCACACAAAATATGTGTGGTTTTCTGGGTTTCTTGTTTCTTGGATGAGCTACAGATAGATAAAGGGGTGGATTTACACAGTTTATAATCCAACGGGGCACTATGATGTGGAACAAGCAACAGCTTGAGAGATTGTGATTCCTCTTCATTTTCAGCCTTCCAGAACCTCTTCCAGAGCTGAGAAGAGTTTTTGTGCTGTATTTATTGCTTTTTCATTTTGGTCTTACACGTTTTTCCCCAGGTTCTCGCTTTCTTCTCTTGACCTGTTGAGTCAGATGATAGGTGTCTTTGTCGAGGGACTGAAGGGCAGTGCTCCCACTGCACTCGGTGGAGATAATGGCAAAGTCAGAAGCATTTCAGGGGGACTAAGGGGAAGAATTTGGCTTGAATTGTGATGGTCCCTTGCAAACACCATGCAGCTTCTATTATTCATTTCAAATGGAGCACCTCCAGAAAACAAACACGCTCTGAATTGTTGTTGAAGTTTTTAGGGAGCCACACAGAGGTGTACATTTATTATTTTTTTTTTGCAAGATGGAAAATATTAGTGCACCAGGCAGTGTACAACCAGCTGATCCCTACCCTGCCCACTGCTTGTTCTCCGTAGGATAGTGGTGCATAGTGGAGAGTTTCCCACCAAAGGAGTTAAGAACGTGCATATTTTGTTCTTGTCTGGGTTTGAGCACAAAGGTCAGTATGGCCATTTTTCATATTTTTTATTAGTTTAGTATATATTGAAGTCTACCAATAAATGCTGGGGCCCAGGTGGAACAGATGAGATGCGACAAAGTTCTTGGATGATTGATAATGAGCAGGGACTGGAAAATCAATTGTGTTAATTCCTGGCTTGTCACTGGGATGGAGAATTAATGAGAAAATCCGTCTAACTTAATGGTATTTACACATTATACAGACTGTGATAAAATTGTCTTCAGGCACTGGCTGGCATCACAATTATGGGATTATTGTAGATCCAGAGGCAGGAACAGAAATCCACAAGCACAAAAACTCCCTTCACAAACAGCAAACAAGCGATGACTTGGAGCAGCTAGGAGGGCTGAAGAGAAAACAGACAGACATCACTTTTTTGCTTCTTGTACTGAACACTTAGGAACTTATTGCAGGAGCCCTGACACTGCTGTGTGATGATTCACACTGTGTGTGGTGCTGTGCTTGTGATAAACACCATGGCCCGTGGGATTCCTTCCCTTCAGGGGTCTTGAAGCAGGTTGTGGACAGCAGGGAGGCTGCTCATCTCCCAGGGCAGTGGATTCCAGGTGGCTGTTTCAAATGTTTGAAAGGCTTGAGCCTGAGCCCCCATCTTCCTCTTGAGTTAAGGAGTGGTCTGCCTGCAGTTATGCTCACTGAGCATGAAACGTTTGTGCCAGAGCAGTGGTAGAATTATGGCTCTGAGGGTGAGCCAGTGGTGTCAGCTTCTCTACACTGACCTGCCAAAAAAGTCAGGTAGGAAAACAGCAGTTGGTCATTGAACTCCTGCAGAAATCTGCGAAGCTGTCAGTATCTCCTCTGCAGAACAGAGCACGCATCTGCCTGCTTGAAGGCGTGGGGAGCGCTGGTCTTGATCGTGACTGACAGAAAAGCAAATCCATCTCCTCAGCTGCCTCCTGCCCACTGGGAGTGAATCCGGCTGAGGCAGCGTCCCTGTACCTGATGGTGTATCACTGGATAACTCATCCATAAACCTGGGTACTCAGAACACCTGCATCCCTCTTGCTCTTCTTGTCAGCCCCCCTCTCCTTGCTGTTGGGCTTCATTTGCCCTCCGAGCCCCCAACCCACAGTTAAGTATGCTGAATGCTTAAAATCCCAGCAGCTCCCAGTGCCGTCCAAAGGGAGGAAAGGGAGATGCTCTACAGAGAGCGGCACTAAATTTGTTTCATGTTTTCTCTCTAAAGATATCGTACAGGTACTTTTTATCTCAATGTGTCACATTCTTAGTTGTGTTGGAAGAAAATTATTAAAAGTTCCCCCTTCTGACAGGAAGACAATTACAGGGATGAGAGTCAGAGGAATAGGCCAGACCTCAGTTGCCCCCAGAGCTGAACTCTGCTGGTTCTTGAGCTGCCTAGAAGGCCATTACATAGCTGCCTAGAGGTGCCAATTTGCAAATCTACATTTTTTTTTCATAGAATTCCTCCAAAGCAAGCCCTAGTTATCTCCTCTAGCTTGTGTTATCCTCAGGTTTTCTACAAGGGTCCCTAAACTTTCAGTACCTTTCTTTGTATTGGGCAGATCCTATTGCTAGCAAGAGATGTAAAGAGCATCTTTCTGCTACAGTCTGCTTAGCAAGAAAGGGACACAGATTCTTCAGCTTCCAGGCTGCTCTAGCAAAGATTCCCAGGTTATCTTCTCTATTTGCAGGCTTTGAAATTAGAGCTGGGGTTGGATTCACTGGGAGACTTGTCGGATGGTGGCTGTCTCAGAGATGGTGTGCTAGAGGTATCCAGTGTGCTGGTGGGCAGTGAGCAGAGACAGGCTTTCCAAAGCTTTACTGTGCAAGAAAGTAACATCCAGGATGAAACAAAGTGGCACATGCCTTTTAGAGATGCACAGGAGAGATTTCTGTCAGGATTCAGTTTTAAATAAATCTTTTCACAGGTGCTCAGTAAAATCCTAGGCTCGTGCAGAGACAACCTGTGCTATGACTGTGTTTAAATGCTGGAAAGGCAGCACCGTGGTGCCATGAAGAAAAGCAACCGGGAGCCCCCAAAGTTGATCTCTGTCTCCTGGGTAGGTTTGTTTCTCTCTCTGTATGTTGCCTAACTGGGAGAAATCGGTAACACTGTAAAGCCAGTGTTTCTAGGGTGGGCCTGTGTAAGACACAGGCTGACTAGTTCAGTTCTCTCCGGTGCAGGACAACAGCTTGATCCCTGCAGCCTCTCGGCTTTCCTGCACTCTCCACTCGAGGAAGTTCAGGAGCATCACGCTCAAGGCCACGCAGGGGATTGATGTGGCAGATGGAAGAACCAGGAAGTGAAACCATTTCCTAGTCCTTTAATTTTTTGGTTTGTTGTTCATTTCATGGAGGAAGCAAGATGGGCTTAGAGGCCAGGAGAGCAATAAAGGATAATTCTTTGCCAGAATGCCCTGAGAAATCTCTAAGCCCGAAGGAGTTTGCCACAACACTGCTCCTATTCCTTGGAACTCCTCACAAAGGAAGCAGCTGTTCAGAGCTGCTTTGGACATGAGTCCTAGGTGATTTGGACGTAAGGGAGGCATGCTGTTTCCCCTTCTGTATTAACTGAATTCAACCCTGACAAAGCCAAATGAGGTGACCACTGGGGCTGCCAACTGTAATTAAGAACAGAATGCTCTCTGAGCGAAAAGAAAGTGAAATCCCAAGCGTTCTTAATTCTCATGATTTCTGACAAGTTTGTGGAAAGATGACTTCTTAATCCCCAGGCTCTGCTCTGCTTGGAGCCCCCCTGCTTTCATGAGCTCCTGCTGCGCTGTGTCACAGGACCATCAGTCAGGAAGCTCGCTGAGCTGTCTGTGCAGTGCCTGCATGCTCTGCCATACAGGTTTGCTGTCCCAGTGGGTGAACATGCTTTGAGATGGCCCCAGACTGGATCACTTATGTGCAGAGAAGAGAAGAATTATGACAGTGCATGGTCTGCTTGGCTGATGCTCTGAATGTTGCTACCACCAGTAAAAATCACTCTGATATGTTGTGAGGGAGGATTCTTAGCACTGAAAGCAAAGACAGTAAAACTCAGTGCAAGTCTGCGCCCACTGCAGTGATCTGTCCTGGGACAAAGGATTCCTGAGGGAAAAGGAGGTTTGCTTTGGGCAGAGTTCTATGTTCAGAAGGTAAGCTATAGCAGCAGTTAGTGGCTCAGGCATTAGTCTGCTTGCAGGCTTATTTTAAATCCTTCTCTCAGTAACAGGTTTTGTGTCTGGTAGTGGATCACATGCTTCCCTTTCCTGCACTCCGTTCCTCAGCTGTAAAATAGGGGTGGATAATCGTTCTCATCTTGCCAGAGCATTGTCACGACACATCTGTTACGACTCTGGGGTACGTAGATACTGTTGTGATGAGAGCCTCAGCAGTAGCTAGATGGAAGTTTAGATATTTTTCTAGGTGATCTCCCCAGGCCTGGTTCTGGGGAAGGGCTTACTGATGAGAGGCTGAATCAGGACTTCCTTTCTTTTGTTCTGCTCTTGTCTACAGGGGAATTTTACCTCCTTCTGTTGTGGGATTAATCACTGGAAACTCTGCAGTGCATGATAAGACTGGGAAGAAAAAAAAAAAAAGATTAAAAAGCAAAAGGATTGAAATCTAAAGAGCTCATCCACTGTGTGCTCTGGAGAATCTGCTCAAACTGAAGCCTCTTGGAGAAGCTGCACATATCTCTCTATTAGTTCTGACAAGGCAAATGTCTCTGTTTGTTTATTACTAAGGCTAAGCAGCTTGTGTTTCTGGCCCTTGGACAGCACTTGGGCATCAGTTTCTTCAGACCACAGCCTGGAGGGGACCTGGAAGATAAAGCGTGGAAAGATGGAAGCTTAAACTGGAAAATCTAAGTGCTGGGTAATAGAGTGTGTTTGATGAGGCTGACTTTGTTTTCGTTCCTGAAGAAACCATGACAAGAGTCTCTCTGATTTGCTGTTTGCTTTCTTTTGAAAATGTCTCAAACATTGTGGACTGATCAGGAGCATGTCTTGTGGCTGAACGTAGGTGGCTGCATCCTCCTCATGCCAGCACATCTTTGGCAGTTGAGGAGGACTTGGGCCGAGCACTGTGTCTCAGCTCCGAGTGTCTGCAGGAGAGGGGATCCTGTGGTCTGCCAAGGATGGACTTTGTGGCTTATCCACGGTTATTGAGAGATTTCCTTGAAATGAATGGTGTGATTTGCTTAGGAATTGAGAGTGAGTGTGGCAGGGGGGAAGGACAGCGTGGAAATGATTTGGGAGGAGAATCATCTCTTGGGGAATAGTCCAGAAAATAAAACTCTCAGCTTTCTTTTTGCTGCACAAGACTTAGACTTGGATGGGTCCTCAAAGGTGTTTGAATACTTTTATTTGGCAGAGCTGAGTGCTCTTAATGCAGAATGTCCTTTGTGGCCAGAACAGTCCTGCATTTACTTTCAGGAAAAGCCACCTTTGCTTAATTCTTTAAGGGCTGGCACTTGTGGAGATTCATTATCTGGTTTCGGAGGTTCCTCTCTTCTAACTCCACTCCTGTCTTAACAAGGGATTAATGTGTCATCTGCCTGGCTTCTAAGTTATGATGGAAGAGTGGAAAATGATGGATATGACAGAGCAGCAAAACTTGATGTTCATCTCAGGGAAGCAGATATTAAAATACTTCAACAAAAAAAAAATCTATATGCTTCAAAAAGTCTGAAATGTCTGAGGGGCTGATGAGATGTAACAGTAGGAATAAGAGGAAGGCTTATTAGTAATATCCCAGGAACTCAGAGTAGCTGAACAACTCATAAATCTTTCATGAATTTTACAAAAATGAGGGATGAAATCCAAAACACAGCAGATAGATATATAGAGACATACAGATATTCCTTTTGCCTGAGAATATCTTGGTAAATTATTATCTTTTGAAATTAAGGAACTATCTGGTTTGGGTTTATATTATTTTTTTGCAGTCTGAGAATCTATTGAACACTTTGTCTCAGAGTATTGTGATCTCCCCTGATAGAGAGAATGCAGAAGGAGAACCTTTTAAATATTAAACAACAGATTTGACTGTGAAATTGTTACTCCAAAGCAGGAATGGGAGAAAGCAGGTAAATGAACCTGTACTCCAATTTATTGTGGAATCTCTGCAATTTCAGCTTGCAGTACGTAATCTGATTTGTGCCCCTTGTTCCCCGCTGATGGCCCAGTAAAATGACTCCAGGAAACCAAGTCTGCCAGTCTCCCAGTGGAGGAGAGACCCGAGGAGAGCTGCTGGAGGATGCGCAATGCGCATTTCTCTTTGTACCGCATTCTTATATCCCAGTTGTCCTGTAAAGGGGTCTGTGCTCAGAACTGAGTCCTTCTGATGGATTGGGACCTGGCAACAGCCTTAGGCAGCCACTCTGTGCCCAGGGATGCTGGGACCTGGCACAGCCTATTTTAGGGTGCGTGACCTATACTCTGGGGTGCTAAAAGGGGATTATTAGATGAGAGGTAAAGCCCACTCTCCCCCAGAATCCACTCAGAAGGTTCAAAAAGAGAGGAGAAGCAACTAAGCAGTACAGGATAACTCGATGCCAACTGCAGGCTGAGGGTTTAGTGGAGAAGGGCCATTGAGGAAGGGAGGTAATTTGGAGATTTGGAGCCTTACAAGAAAGTTCTGTCTTATTTCAAGTACCTATAATTCATCCTCTGCTGGGAATCCAGTCCTCCTTGATCTTCTGAACTTTGCCTGTGATTCCAAAAGTGTGTCAGCCTCAATGCCAGCTTGTTAGTACTGGGGGGGGGCAAGAGGTCAGAAATCAGAATGAAATTTGATAGGGCAGCAAATGCTTTCAAAGCAGGCAATGAGAGAGAAATGTGTCAGGGACTTCCTTTACCTTGTGTCCAGAGATGCTGTGCCTGGAACTGGAAAGATCTGAGGATCCATATAAAGGATCCTCATTCTCATCCCTAGCCTCCATACCATGTGCTTTGCACATCTACTTTACATGCAGTTATGAAGGCAGCCAGATATGAAGGGGATAAAACTGCTTTATTCTTCTCTGATGTCTTTTTATTGGTCTCTGTTGCTCAATTTTAACAAATGCTGATGGAAAACTTTGTGCTGGCAGCATCGGAAGCCCAAGCGCTCTGCTGCTGCAGGAGATGATTAGAAGTAAGAGTTTCCCTCAGGCTGCACAGAGTGGTTCAACCAAATCCACACCACCAGGAGTCCAGTCCATTCAGTGTGTGACCACCCAAGAGGCATTGCTCAAACAGGATTAGGTCCTCACAGCTCCCGACAGCAGGAAGCTGAGGTGGGAGATCTGTCTATCTGCAGAGAATTGCCAGGCCCTGTCTCTCTCTGACAATCTACAGACAGTCCTTTCTGAAGCTACTGGGTCTTGTTTCACCTCAGTTCCCTTTAGCTTTCAACCCAGCTCCCCAGTTGACTGCACTGCCCATACCACACAGCAACTCCTAGATGTTGACAGGCTGTGGTTACCGATATCTTCAGAGAAATTCCAACAGGCACAAAGGCTTTTTATCCCAGTGCTGTTCAATCCCAGATCCCCCATGTGCAGCACAAAATACCTTGCATGCAGTGTCAAGATTGGCTGGAGATAAGGCTTTGGTTACATCACTAGATGGAGCTCAAAACATAAAGAAATACTGAGATGAGCCCAATGTGGTGTTACTGACTAAGCTGGCTGGTTTAGAAGAGGCTGGTGTGGGAGGGGTGGCAAACTAAGGTGTGGGGGAAAGATGTAATGTGAAGAGCGTGGAGCGGAGCATATGTTAAAGGAAGGGGGGTACTAGAGAACGGGGGAGGAGGAGGAAGCACGAAGTCGAGAGCTGTTGCTTTGGGGTGAAGATTTAAGCTGCAGTTCAGTGAGACACATTGTTCTTTGAGGATCTGCTGGATCCCGTATTTATGGATAGTTTGGGCACATGTCCTAAGAGCACATTGTGGAAATATGACTGGTAAGGACAATAGCTACAGGAAGATGGCATCTTACCAAGCAGAGGTGTATGTGGGCACTTTGTCTCTACTGGCACATGCACATTGCAGAGTAAAAGGACAGAGAGTCATCTGTTTGCATCAGTTTGCTTCAGCCTTTCTCACACCCCAAGCAGGCTGTCTCGCAGACATCACTGGGATGAACATACTTTCTGCATCAGGGAGGTGTTCAGACTGATTCCTTTGTGTCCACTTTCTGTAACATTCATACTATCCAATCCTACTGGGAAAGAGGGAAGGAAATTCTAAATTCCATTTCTGTCAGCATCAGAATCAATCCAGGAACTCATAATTTATCGAGTCATGGAGGAAAAAGAATTCCAAATGACAATTGTAACTAAGCAACCTGACCTGACCAGTGAGCAGTACAGAAACTGAAATTAATGAAACAGTTTGGTAACTGATTTCAAGTAGCAAAGCTGTTAGGAAAAATAAATAAATAAATAAACGTCCCTCTCTCCAGAGACATTTTACAAAAGGAGGAAGCAAATCTTGTTGAGGAAGTTGTTTGTTGTGATTTTCCTGGCTGGAAAGCTCACTGGGGCAGGGATCATCG
>JANIJG010006765.1:0-37353 GCA_024611175.1 Megaceryle torquata
GCACCCAGCACCCCTGCACCCTGCCAGCACCCACTGCACCCCTGCACCCCGCCAGCACCCACTGCACCCCTGCACCCTGCCAGCCTGCACCCAGCACCCCTGCACCCCGCTAGCACCCACTGCACCCCTGCACCCCGCCAGCACCCACTGCACCCCTGCACCCTGCCAGCCTGCACCCAGCACCCCGAACAGCCCGTTTCCAGCACGACCCTGGATGTGCTTCCAGGTGAGCTCTGCAATTGGGTGCAGAGCATCTTCACCCTCAGGGCTCAGCGTGCTGCAGGGAGGTGCAGGTGATGATTTGGGGTGACTGAGCTGCTCCTGGAGTACAACTGCAGCTCTCGTGCTAGGGTCTCCTGGGGATCAGCAGCACAGCTGGTCCCCCAGATCTGCCAGCATCCCTCTGTCCCACCATCATCCCCTGGGGACCCCAGGGCTGGGACTGTCTCTCCTGGGGCACATCCAGAACATCTCAGCACACCACAGCCACTTCCCTCATGGGCTGCGCAGGAGGCAGCCCGGGCCATAAAGGGCCCCTCGAAATGGCCCTACCCCACAGCACTGATTGTGGGACATGTTTTGTGTCACAGGGATGTGATCTTGGTGCTCAGCTCCTCCTGGAGCCCAGGCCAGTGTATTCAGGGTGAGGTTGGACAGGACAGGGACCAAGTGTGAGGATGGGGGTGGCTGGTGGCCTCCCAGATGTCTGTCTCGTGATGTGGGAGGGAAGAGGAGCAACTGGCGAGCCAAAGTGCGTAATTAGAGCTGTGAATTAATTGGCAAGCTGAGGATGCGCGATGGATGTCGTGTGACTTGAATAGTGATGTGTCTGAAGGAGCTGGGGAGGCAGAGGAGGCTCCACACCTCACTGGGAGGCTATGGGAGCCCAGAGGAGATCAAGGGGGCCAGGACACCCCGAAAGGCATTTCCTGGTGGAGGGAAAGGAGAGAGGACAGAGAGGGGCCAAGCACAGCATGGGCTGCACTGTGCACCCAGGGGCAGCCAAAAGCTGAGTCCCTGGAGGGGACCTCAGTGTGGTGACGATGTCCCAGGGAACCTGCTGAGGATGGCAGATGTCACAGGGCTGGAAAAAGAGATAATATTTCCCTTTTACTGGGAAAGGGAGAAAGGAAAACTCGGGGAATTATGGTGTTAACTGTGTTCAGCCTCTGGAAAAATACCAGAAGACATAAAAAACTCTTATGAGAGCCTGGGAGGTAGCGGGGTGACAGCAACCAGTCCTCTCGCATCTGCCAGGAGCAAATGGGGCAAAACACCATCTGTCCTGCATGCTGGGACCCACCCTCAGGTTGCTGTCAGCCCAGGATGGGGGCCAGCCCAGGCAGCACCTTACTGGGGCCAGCCAGGCAGTTCAGCTGCAGGGTGTTACTGGTGCTGTGTGACAGTCCCTCCATTTCATGGCTGCTGGGGGATTTGGAGCTCCCTGTACAGAGGCAGCACATCCCAATGAGACCTTGGCTTTGTGTTTCTGCTGGCAGCTGGCACCAGCTCAGCTGCATCTATTCTGGAGTCAGGGGCCTGTGGTCCTGCTTTGGGTGCACTGCTCATGCAGGAAGCACCAGCAGGAGCCCAGAGCCTGGCAGGGTCTCATGCTCTGGGGAGGCAGGAGCCCAGCCTGTGGCCACCCCTGCATGGCCTGTGCCCAAATCCCAGCTCTGTCAGATGAGCTCACCCAACCCAGCCACCCAGATTTGGAGTGGACACCAAGCTCAGCTCAGGCAGCTCTGGCAAGGGGCTGAGCTCCCCCCGCCAGCCCAGGGCTCCCGCTCCTCCCCTGCACCTTCTCCACCGCTGAAGTGATGAAATTTTAATCTGCTGGCAGGCAGGAGATGAAAGGGAGGCACCGCAGGCACTTCCCCAGGAAGCAGCCGGCTGCAGCCAAGCACCCTGGTGCTGTGATGGGCTGCGGTGTGGGCATGGCCTGGGCACCACAACGCAGACACCGCACTGGGCATTGGCATCATCTCAGGCTGAGGAAGAAGAGCAGTGGAATGGTGCAGGGCTTGGGTCTGGCAGGACAGGGCTGTCTCCTGGTTCTGGAGGAGGCTTTTTGGGTCTCTCTCTGGTGATAGGTGCCCATCACTTCTCTGGGAAGGGGCTTTCGTCCATGGGGAGACACTGGGAGCTCTGCAGGGTCTCCTCTATGCGAGGGGACCCCTCAGCTGTGATCCACCAGCATGGCTGCAGTCTGTGCATGGCCAGAGGATCCCCAGCACTGCTGTGGGAGGACGGGAAAGGGAAGGCAGCAATGCTCAACCAGTCACACTCGATTCACCCCCCACATCATCCAGTGCAGCTCTGTTGACACCTCTGGTACAAGGCGGAGAGAAACCACCAGTCCATAAACTAAACCGTAGAGACCAGGCTCAGTGTGAGAGGACCCCACTGCTGCTCCTGGGAGCCCACACACCACTCCGTGCTGCTTGGCAGGCAATGCAAATTAATACTTGGACCAGACAGATCTCGAGTGAGCGATGTTGCCCAGCCACAAGTGATGCTGCCCAGAAACTGGGTGCTCCCAGTCAGACCCGTGCGTGCTGGGACCTGTAGTTCCTGCCCAAGGTGGTCACCACAGCTGGTGGGGCCACGCTGGGCCATCACAGCAAGACTCTGTCCAGGGCTGGATGCTCCCTTGCTGGTGGGGTGGGCAGAGGGTGTGGTGGCCGGAGCAGGGTCCCCCCACCCAGCATCTCATGTTTTGGCAGCTGGTCACTGAGCTGGTAAATCAGCTTCTGTCCCCTCCAACTGGTTACTGTTAATCAGAGCACTGCCGGGTTAATTAACCTGAGGAACGGCCAATTCCAGCAGCTCATCTAATCCCATTACCTCCCAATTTAGAGACCAACTCGCAGGGGGCTGCGTGAAACCCCCGGCGGTAAAATGTGCTGTGCGCGGGGGTCTCGTCCCGGGGTGAGTCCATCTCCTTCCCCCGGTGGCCCGGGGGTGCTCAGTGGGGAGCAGCCCCCCCGGGAGGGTCGGGCCGGGGGTGTGCCGGGAGGGGCGGGACAGAGAAACCGAGGCAGGTAACGGGGCCGGTCTGGGCGGGGGACCCAATCCACCCCCGTCCCGCCGCCCCCCGGGGCCGGGGGAGGGACAGGAGCGGGGCTGCCCGGCTCTGCAGCGGGCGGAGCCGGGGCTCGGCGGGGCCGCGCCCGCCCCCGCCTCCCGGCCGAGCCCAGCCGTACCGTACCGAACCGAGCCGAGCTATACCGGGCTCTCCCGGGCTGTGCTGAACCCAGCCGACCCGTGCCGAGCCGAGCCCAGCAGCACCGGGCGGCTCCGGGCGGTACCGTGCGGTACCGGACCGGGGGGGGGGGGGCCCGGTCAGTACCGGGCCCCGGCGCTCTCCGCGGTGCTGAACGGCGCCGCCGCGCCCGCAGGACGCGCCGCCGGTGGGGCCCGGTCCGGCCCGGTCCGGAGCGGCTCGGCCCGGCGCGGCGCGGCGGGGCGGCGGCGGGGAATGGAGCCCTTCCTCGGTTGCACCGGTGCCGCGCTCCTGCTCTGCTTCAGCTACGCCGGTCTGCGCCCGGTGGAGGCAGGTAAGGGCCGCCGGGCCCCCGGGAGAGGCTGCCCGGGCTGTGGGAGGGGGGCTTCGGTGGGGGGGAGTCCACCGGTGAGCACGGGTGGGAGCAGCGGCTGAAGCGGGGCAGGGGCCGGAGTGCAGGGGCATCACCGGCCGGGACTTGGTCAGCAACTGGGTCCGGAAGAGACGGACGATGTCAGACACGCAGCCCCGGGGCACCGGGTTTGGGAAGCATCGAGCTCTCGTCCCCACTGGTGTCCCCTCCCCGGGGAAGGCAGCTCGTAGCAGTGTGGCGTGAAAACGGGACTTCGGGGAGAGCAAACAGAGCCCAGCGCTGGGCACGGGGGAGGCAAAAGCTCTGCTGGCCCTGAGCCGTGGCGCCTGCTCGTGTCAAACTGGAGCAATGGGAGCAAAACCAGATTGGGTCTGACACCGCCATGGCGCGTTAGCCTTGGCAATCCCCCTCCCCAGCTCCTGCTCACCCCGGGCTGTCTGGAGCCCAGCCAGGCACTGCTGGGAGCTCTGGGAGCTCCACTGCCCCAGAGGCATCGCCTCTCCTGGGGCACAGGACATTAGAGGCCCCTTCCAGCTGAGCAAGTCCTCTGAAGTGGGGGATCTTCTGGCAAGGCGAAGGTGCCCATCAGTTAGCTCTAATGTGGGAGAGACCAGCTCCACTCTCTCTCCTCCTCTTCATCACCAGGCTGAGCCCTCACCTGAGCACCCCGCACGTGGGTGCCACACTTTGGCAGGTGCTGGTGGGTGCTCCCCATGAGCCCTCGCCCCACTGCACAGCACCAGCCCAAGCCAGACATCCTCTCCAGCTCTGTGTAGCCAGCCCAGGGCTGTTTCCTTCACTGGCTGCAAGATGTTGGTGGAACAGCTGCTTTGATTTGCAAAACGCTGATTGCCAGAATATCTCACATTCCAGGAGGCTGGGGTGACTATTAGGGATGTAGAGCTCTGGGGAGTGGAAATTCCTCTGCCAAAGCCAGCCCTGGGAGTTGCTGGAGTTACATTTGCCCTCGTCCTGCCTGCGCAGGGGCTGCAGCAACCCCCCGAATGCCTCCAGCTCTGCCACGCGCGTCCTTGGCCAGCCATCGTCACTCTGAAGTTCCCATTTCCCCAACTGACAGACCCAGGGAGATTAATGAAACATTCCCAAGCAGAGAAAGCGATGGGGGAAACGCAGCAGCACAATGGAGGCATCTGCAATTGTAACAGCCCTGCCGATCTTCCATAAACTAGGCCACTTCCCTGCTCTTCCTTATCCTTGAATCACCTCAGCCAGCAACTGAGAGTAAACATGGAGTTGTGTCCCTGCCCATAACCACCTCCTGCTCCTCTCTTAGGCAGCGTTCCTGTGCTGTAAGGCATCTGGGCCACGTTAGGAGCCCAGTAGCTCTGTAAACAGAGAGAGCTGCCCTGTCTCATGGCTACAGCGTGTGGTGGGGAGGCAGGAGGCTCAGTTCTGGGCTCTGACAAAGCTGCGTGACCTTGGTGTTGTGCTGCTCGTCCCCCCCGCGCCTCCTCTTCCCACGGTGCCCTTTGCCAAGGGTTGTGGTGTCCTCTCCCCGCACCCCGGCGAGGCAGTGAACTTGTGCTGTCCCTGGTTTTCAGAGAGGGAAAAGAGGAATGAGGGTACAGAGCAATTTTCCCAAGGTCACGCAGAGGTAGCAGCAGCATCACCAGAAGCTCTGTGTCCCCAGCCCTACGTGACAATGAGGCCACGAGGCCACCAAGATGTGTGAGCCAAGACCCACTGGAAAAACCCGTGGAGGGGAAATCATTCCCAGCAGAGCCAAGCAGGGATAGAAGCTCAATGCTCCCTCCCCTTTGGACCCAGAGCTCAGGCGAGTGGGTTTGAAACAATGCCTGCTGGGAAAGGTTAGCGCTGCGCTGCTGTTGGGGCTGGAAGAGCAGCGGGGCGATGCTGCGTAACAACGATGGAAGACCCCAAAATAGCCCACGGCCCCTGCGACTTCCTAGGACAAAGGACATCCCCGCAAGGTCGCTGCCCACAGAGCAACTCAAGTCGAGTTTATTTTTGTGAGATGGGGGGGGAAGTGAACACACTGCCCGGGGAGCAGTAGAACTTCACCCTTCAGCACAGCTCTGGGCCCGTCCAGCTCTCGGCTTTCACAGGACCTGGACTGGCCTCCAAGCCAGGGAGCCCTGTAACAGCTTCTCCACCTTTGCTGCCCGAAGTGGGTTCAAAACCTCCTGGCTGGATTCTCACTGCTCAGCTTTAAAGCATGTCCCCCCTGTGCTTAGCCTCCCTGCAAACCCAGCTCCTCTTCCTCTGCTGGGGTGGGTCTCCATCCTCACCCCCTCCCCAGGCAGCCCCTCCAGCCACAGTGGGGAGGGGACGGGGGCGATGCAAAGGTGACAAGCAGCCTATGGATGCCATTCCCTGACTAGTGTCCCACCGGGCCCGCTCACCTCCGAGCCAGGGGAACTGAGCTCAGGGACAGCCCGGCAGGATCAAACCCTGAGCGATAGGCTCAGCACGCACGAGAAAGCAGCACTCGGTCCGGCAGCTGTTTGGAGACAGCAAACGGACCCACTCCAGCCCCTTTTCCGGTCTCACGGAGGCCACGGAGATTCCTGGCCAGCTGACGGATGGCGTGAGCACTTTATTGATTTCTGCATTCAGAGTAGGAGAGATTTAATTGAAATACAGAGGTTGCTAACCTCGGTGTCAGCCTCTCAGCAGGGCTGTCGCTGTGCAAAGCAGCTGAGGTTGTGCCATCCTCTTCCAAACACTGTCTCCCGCTGGGGGCATACGTGTGGGAAAGGCAGATCCCTCCCAGGGTGGGACACGCTTGCACAGGGTAAGGAGCACACCGTGGCAGGAGCCAAAAGCAGCCTTCATGGAGTGGTGCCCACGCACTGGTACCGAGTATGGCCTCGTCCTGTTGGCATTCGTTGTGGAATAAACCCCTCCTGGTTTTTATAGTACCCAGAGGCCAAATTAAGGCCTGACTCAAGGCAAATGCAGTTAAAAGCAGAAATGTATCGAGCCATGAAGCATGGAAAGCTTTATGTGTGTAGTAAAAACCAGAGTGATGGATCCAAGAGCTGGGTCAGGACCGAGCAGCAAAGTCCCAGGCAAGGTTTGGGTACCAGCATCTGGGACACTCCAGCCCTTGCTCACCCTCTGCAGATTTCTCTCGTAGGTTGAGGAAAGCTAGAAAAGCCCACGGTACCCCGTGCTCCCTGGACATTTGGGTGCTGGATAAAATGTGCCACAGCAATGAGTCTGCTCCGGGTTGGCAGCATTAAAACCCAAGTCATGGCCTCAGCAAGACCCGAGCGAATCCTGTCCGGCTTTGGGACTTGGCAAGTCTGAGTTTGGCAGCAAGGGATGTTCTCCAAAGGAGGAATACCCCTTCCTTCTGCCCTAAGGAATTCCCGATGGGAATGGCCGGGCTGGACACAGAGAGCATCAATGTGCTCCCTGAAAAGGCTCCATCCTCCTTGACGTCATTTCCACCCACACCTTTGGGCATCTGCTCCCTGGGGAATCAGTGACAGGGCCAGCGGGGTGGGGTAGGAGGGGGCTGGCCTATTCATATCCCGTTCATACAGGGGAGTGGGTGGTCAGCAGGAAATAATTGCCTCTTTCGCAGACTGAAGAACCACCAGTTGGTCTTTGTGCTCTTTGAAATGGTGAGAGTGTAGCAAATAGCCCTGCTCCGCGTGCGGCCGGGAGCGGGGCGGCAGCGGTGGGCTCGGCTCCCTCCCACTGCCCTGCGGGCTCCCTTCACTAGAACACTGGGGGAAGGTGGATGACGTGCCAGTCCTTCCTCCGGGCCCGTGAAGCTGACAGGCAGTGAAGGGAGCCGTGCTGGGAGAGCAAAGAAAGGCTCTGAAAGGCAGCAAAAGCAGGGCTTTATGTAGCCACGCTCCGGGAGCGGGCAGCAGAGAACATCACACGGCACCTTATGGGATGCTCCTTCCCCTTGCAGGTCGTGTCCTTCCATCTCCTGCCTCCACAGGGCAGGTCACGGTGCAGGAATAAAGAGCTGCTGGGATTTAAGGCTGACATTCACTGCTTCCCGCAGGAAAGGGCACGTGGCTTGCAGGGGGATAGAGCTGAACGAGCTGCTTCAGAGCCTGGGCAGGCTGTGCTCTCTGGACCATGTCCTGGGGGCTTGGAAGCAGCCGAGTCCTTCACAGCAGGGAAGGAGCTGCTTATGGGAGAGCAGCTAAACTGAAATGGAAAACGCCGCGACTGCGGCGTAGCCTGAGCCGTGGAGGAAGCCACCGCGTTTCACTCCAGGCACTTCCAAGAGGTTGGAGTTTCCAGGCCAGTTGAATTGAGAAGGAGCAGCTTTGGGGCTCAGCTGGGCCCCTTGACCAGGGAGATAAATCCAGGAATAAAATCCAAGAATCCCAAAGCTGTAGCCTGACTGGGCTGGCAGGGGTGACCTCCGAGGGTGTGGCATTTCCACAGATTCTTCCTTTTCTCTAAGCAATGATTCCCCCGGCAGCTTGCCTGGCTAAAGGCCAACTCACCCCCAGCCCTGCCACAAGAGCTCATGGCAGAAGGTGCAAATTGAGAGTGGCTTCAAAGGAGACACAACTGTTACGGAATGGGACAGCAGCAGAGAGCCAGGAGCTCTGAGCATCTCCCAGTGATGTCTTTGTGGCCCAAGTACCTCCCTGGTCTTAGAGGTGCCAGGCAAGAACACCCCAGACACCCTGTTTGCTGACCCCACCACCCTCAATCAGCAGCCCCATCTTCACAGGTGACAGCAGCCAAACAAACCTTTGTCCTTCTCTATCTCCTTCCCCATCCCCTCCACACTACAGCTCCGATGGGGAAGTCACCGTAAGTGGTTTCCAATTCCTCATGCCAGCAGCTGCTGTGTCGACAGTGAAAAGCCAGGGAGGAATCAGCCCAAAGCTGTACAGTGTGGGTTGGGTTTTTTTCTCTCTCTCATATAAAAGTCCATTAATAATCAGCAAAGCGTTTAATGAGAAGCTAGAAGGAGTTCTCAGCATTAAGAGGGGATTAAGGGTAATCTTCATCGCTCATGCCTCCTTGCTGTGCGGGGGCGGCTCTGACCTGCTCTTGCCAGAAGGGCCCAAGGTGGGTAGGAGCAAGGCAGGGCTGGGACACACAGCTCTGGGGGATGCAGGACTGTAACTCACCTGAGGAAGGGTCCCTGTGGGAAGGAAACAAGACACAGGTTAAGCACGGTCAGTTTTGAAGCAGTCATTCACGTTTTAAAATCATGATTTCACCTTCATTAATCAGGGCTTCCCCTTAAAGAAGGGGCTGCAATTTCTGCTGACATGAGGACAAGAGCAACTTTTCACCCCAGCACACAACTCGTGTTCAAATTTGGCCGAGCAGGTTGCAACGTACGATCCGCTCCAGCAGGCACCGCACCCTCTGCGCTGGGATGGAGCTAAACCAGAAACCTTGTCCCATATGGATCCCTTACGGAGCAGACAGGGGATGTGCTGCCTCTGGAGTAAATAGGCATGAGAAAGGGTTGATGCACAGTGAGGAAATAACAGCCCCTAGGGCCATCCCACCCTCTGTGCCCGCTCCCGGAACACCAGCAGCTTCTTTGGCCACTGCAAGCACAGAAGCAAAGTTCCCAGGAGTTGTGTATGACTCTAAAAAGGATCAAACATTAGGATTTGGCACCTCAAGGCCCTGCTAGAGACGCCGACACCCCCCCCAGCCAGCTGGGAAAGAGAAATTGCATCTTCTCCACCTGCCCTAGGCCGGGCTGGCACTGCAAAGAGCTGCAACTGGCCCAGGGAGCCAAAAGCAGTGTGGAGTATCTTGGAACGGTGATTATAGAAAGTCATGATCTCATCGTGCATCTCCCGGGAGTGGGGAGAACAGCATCCTCAGGGATTAAAATTTTGGTTCTAAATTATTCACTCAGCTCTGGGAGCAGGAAAGTAATTTTCCTGGCTTTGTATTTCTGTAGCAGCCCATGCTTAATTTACTTTTCCTATCGCTTTTATACTGGTTTGACACCACTGATTTACGCGGAGCTACTCCTAAACTGTGGTAGTGAAGGGCAAGGCAGACTCCGATCTGCTGTCCTAGATTTCAGTTTTATCTGCTGACTTGGACCTCTGTCTCTCAGGTATCACTACAAAGGGTTTTCTCTAGAGTGCTCTCGACCATCCCCACTGGCTGATTTCTCTCCTGCCCACACTCAGAGTCCCGCTCTGCAGGCTCTGAGCCCTGGGTTGCAGCTTTGCCGAGCGCTTCCCTTCTGCCTGGCAGCCCTCCACCCCCTCTCATCAGTTCTCAGAGAAGTTGTTTGCTCTCCTCCAGCTCTGCCAGGTCTTCCCAACTCCCCCACGTTTTAGGTCATCAGGAAATTTAAGACACTTTTTATGCTTTGCCTCCCTCAAGGTCACAACTTTCAAAGGAGACTCGGGCACCAAGTGGGGTGTGTTCTGTATGTTCCCTTTTCCCAGCCTGAAGCTTCTTCCCTGATACTCTGCTCTCTGTTCCTGGGGAGTTAATTCATCTCCTTTCAAAGGCCTCCTCAACCCAAGCTGGGTAAATCAGTGGTAGCACCTAAAAAAAAAAAAAATTTAGCTCCTAAAAATACCCAGGGAAGACAACCATGGTGGGATTTAACTGTATAGCTGTACTTGGAGAAGGGCAAGTGCCCGGCTGCAGCTGGAGACTGTTTTGTCTCCCATCTCTCAACTCCATCATGTCCTCCCTATGTTCTAGCAAATTCATCAGGCGTGACTCACAGACCTTCCCGTACGCATTCCCGTCTGCTGACTGCCCCTTCCTAAAATTAGACCCTACTCTTGTCTGCACACGGCTTCAGTCACGGGGGAAGGTGAGGAGCTGCAGACCCACGTCCCCTCCTCATGTCACAGCGGGGAGCTGAGGCTGGAAGGTGCTGGTGTTCAGGCTGGGGAGGATGATCCATCTCCCCTGCTCAGCTTGTCCTTGGCCTTGCTGCTGCAGCACGGGGTGAGGATGAGAAATGTCTCTGCTCTCTGAGAGTTGGCTGGAGACTGAGGCTGCTTCCTCCTTTCATGAAGACCAGCCCCTCAGAGATGAGAGTCGGGGTCAACCCCGACTTGATCTTCTACTCCAGAGATCTGCTCCCCCTATGAAATCCTGGAGACCACCACTGCTTGCTGCTCCTCCTTCTAAAGTCCCAGAGTCATGTGAATTGAGCCATGCATCTTTCAGCGACCTTTCTGCCCCCTGAAGGACTCACTACAATCAGCCTCAGTCCCAACGGCTTGTCCAGACATCCCATTCCTAATGGTGTCACTGGTGGGTGTGTGTTTCCCACCTGCTAGTAAAGGGAGCTCTGAAGGCCAGGCTCTGGGTGTTGTTTTGGGAGGAGGGAAAGGGATAAAACCATCGCTCTGCTCAGTGTAAAACATCACTGACCTTCAGCTGGGGAATTTTGCGCTGCCGTTATTTTCTCTGATCCCGGGGGAACATTCGCCGGGAGTGAAGTCAGTTGTTAGGAGACACTGACACTACAGCTAGAATATTTTCAGCCACATCCAGGCGTCTGGGACTGCCTATAAATCCGACAAGTGTTACTGGAGACAGGCACACATGCAGCCTTCTTTTACTGTTGACCTCAGCCCCAGCCCCACAAGGGCAGCATTGTGCAGCGGTTCCAAAGCAACAGAAGTAGTCTTCTGCCAGAAAAAAATGACTCCACCTCACCCCACTGACCTCCCAGGGGTGGCTGGAGTCTGAGCAGTCTCGTTAGCATCTACTGCCTCTGGGTTCAGAGCACAAACTGGAGATTGTGAATTAAATTTGACCAGAGGAGAGAGGACACAGGAGCCCAACCTGCTGCACGGAGCACTGGGAGGGCTGTGCCAAGCCAGCGAGGTAAAACCTTCCCCTCCAGATGCCAAGAAAGGCTTTGGCCGTGCAGCTCCCTTGGGAAGAGGCTCCCGGGGAGGGTGCGCAGGAGCCCAGCTGGTCCTTCAGAGCCCAGCTCTCCTTGGCAAGTCCACGCAGGTCCTCCCTGCAGATGGAAACTCAAGATGGGCTCTGGAGTTGGGAATAAACAGGGAGCCTCGAGCTGCTGTTTTCGTGGCCTGCCCTCTTCACGTGACAACGGTCCCTCGGTGCTGCCGCAGCCTGGCCTGGCCTGTTGGCTGTAAGCAGGTGGTTGCTGGATGTCCTCTGACCATCTGAGTGACAGCTCATCGGCCACAAAATGCGTATGAAAGATTTTATGTCAAGCTAACAGGGAAAAGGAAAAGAAACACTCCCATTTACTACTCCTGAATTTCAAACCTCCAGAGTGCTCATCAGAGCATTCTGCTTTCATGCTTCCCAGGCTGATCTTGCGTTTCCTCCCAGCTGTCACTGCCAGACCATAATAGGAAACGAGAGAAAATGTGGTACGTGGCTGGGAAGGATGAGATGAATGGGATGAATGGGATGAATGAGCTAGTCAGCGCTCTGCTGTGGTGAAAGAAACACTTTCCAAGGGTCAGTTATTTCCTACATGTTTAATGCCACTCATATTGAGCCTCACCAGTAATTAAGACGTGGAGACCCTGGAATTTCCAGGTGTTGTACCCAGAACCATACAGAGGAAGGACCCTGAGCAAGGTGCTCTCCCACTCCTTCCCTTCCTCGCTCTGTCTCCTGCCTGTGGCTGTGACTGGTCCCCGTAAAGGCTCTGCTCTCCCTCCTTGCAGACAGCCCCTCGGCTCCGGTAAATGTCACAGTCAAACACCTGAAAGCCAACTCGGCCGTTGTGACTTGGGATGTTCTGGAAGATGAAGTTGTCATTGGATTTGCAATTTCCCAACAGGTACGGTGCCTACAGTTACCCAGTGTGAGCCATGTTCATCTCCACCCCAGGTCCCCTCTGTTTCTAAACCCTCCTGCTGCAGTTTAAGCCCATTCCTTCTCGTCCTGTCCCTCGTGGTCTGGGAGGGGACTTGGCTTCCCGTCCTCTTTGCAGCAGCATTTCACGTTTTGGTGGCTGCAGAGAGGAAAGGATCTGATGGTCTCCACATCCGTGGTGGACAGGGCAGGAAGCAGTGGTCTTAGATGACAGCAGTGCACACGAGAGGCCTCTCCACCACTCTGTGCTCTCCTCTCTCGGCTTCCAGAAGAAGGACGTGCGGATGCTGCGCTTCATCCAGGAGGTGAACACCACCACCCGCTCCTGTGCCCTCTGGGACCTAGAGGAGGACACTGAGTACATTGTGCATGTCCAGTCCATCAGCATCCAAGGCCAGAGCCCTGCCAGTGAGCCTGTCCTCTTCAAGACCCCCAGGGAAGCTGAGAAACTAGCCTCTAAAAATAAAGGCAAGTGTGGGTGAGTTCCTGTATGGCCCCTGGGATGCCCAGGCAGCGTAGGAAGAGGAAAGCAGCATCCTGGGCAGTGAGAATAGCTGTGCTGAATGCACGCAGGGCTGAGTGGCCTCTCACAGCCCCCTGTGGACAAGCAGGATGCCCTGAGTGTCACCAGACACGGCTGATGGGTGCACAAAGCCATAGGGAGACGCTGCCGAAGGCTGGCTGTTCATTTCTCCCATTTCAGATGAGGTTTGACAGGCAAAGTGAGGAGGAGGAGGAGGAAAAGGTTTCCAGACTAGGAGCTGTGTGTCCAGAATCCTTGCAAGTGGAGAACACCAGGGGAAATTCCTGGGCACTCTGAACTCGTGTGGAACTAGACCCCTAAGTGGCACTGGGCACAACACCACCGTGTTCACAGGGCACCTGGGGGCATTCACCGAGTCCCCTGTGCTTGGATTCCAGGACAGCAGAGGAAAAAAGATACCCAGAGACTCCCACTTTTCTTATATTTCAAATATTCCTGCCAAACCACAGACCCACAGGTGAAGGGACTTCTTGAGATCACCTAATCCAAACCCCTGCTCAAGCAGAGTCAAACAGAGCGGGTTGTCCAGGATCACATCCCATTGGGTTTTGAATATTTCCACCGAGGAAATCAGGCGCTTCCTCGCTGGCAACTCCTTCACTTGTTCCTCTTCAGCCAAACCACATTGTTGAAGGTTTTCTGCCAGACAGAATCTCTGCTACACAAAAGGCCAGCCAGGGAGAAGTGGGCTCCAGGGTACCAGGGGTCACTGCCTGCCGAGGAGCCAGCCTGTTGCAGGGCTTTTGGCCGTGGTTCTGAGGGTGTTGTGAGTTCTTGACTCTTTCTGCTAAACTGATTCGGTGTCTGTAAATACTGAGTTGCTGTTCATCCGAAAGCACTAAGAGGAGGGCTGCTTCCTTCCCTGGGGGCCTGGACTCTAATCTGCTTAGTGCTTTGAAGCCAAGGAGGCACATTACGCCCTGCAAAAAGGCTCAACTCCTTCCCGAATCCCACGGCTCCCCTGTAAAATATCGTGTGCCAGGCTCCGCGCTCCCGAGCTGGGAGAGGAGCCGCTGAAGCGTGCAAGGCTTTGTGACAGGCGCAGACGGCACCGAGAGCCCAGAGCCAGAGCAGAATGAGCTGCCACGGGGCTGGAGAGCGCGTGGATTACCCCGCGGCAGCTCCGCTGCGGTAACTGCCTGTTGATCCCATCTCGCTGCTCCTCCCTCCCCCCATCTCCTGCGGGTTGTCCGGGGCAGTGGCTGCAGAGCAGGTGATGCTCTACCAAGTTCAAAGCGCTGCTGGCGTGACTGAGGGCCTGGGACTCTCTCGGTGCCAGCGGTGACCTTGACGCGCTGAGGAGTCACCTCAAGGGCGCTGTCCCACCAGCGGCTGGCGCGGCCTGAGCCGTGCGGTTCCGTTTCATGGTCTTTCTTTCCCCTTGTGCAGATGAGGTGACAATGAAGGAGATGGCGAAGAAAAACCAACAGCTGCGAGCGGGGGAGATTCTCATCATTGTTGTGGTGTTGTTTATGTGGGCAGGTCAGTTCAACCTTTCTGTCAAAAGCCCCTAACCTCCCCAGGGCCCCCTGGCTCGCTTGCTGTGCTGGTGTTACCACGTAAGACCTGAAAAGAAACCTTTCCTCCCATGAAAAGAGCTGCTGGAAGGGCATCTCTGATCCCTCAGCAGCATCACGGGCAGGGCAGTGCCAGAAGCAGGTGAATTAGTCCAGGTCAGTCTGATCTGGTCCAGCAGAAGTAGATAATGGCCTTGATGAACCAATTGCCTAATTCCCCCTGGTTAATCCTGCAATCTTCCTTTTTCCAGAGTGTGCTGATGATAAAGTCCTCAGCCACCCAACGTGGTGCCTCGAGCCCTTCAAATGATACAGGTCACTGTAATTATCTGGCTATTATGTGACTCCAACTCTCACGCAAAACAGAAATTTAAGAGTTTTGCTCTCAAGGCCCACTGTGATACATACACTAAAACCCACTTCAGAATCAATTAAAATAATGGAAGCATTGAAAAACCAAATGGCCCCAAACATCAAAACACCAATAAAGCCAGATCCTCTCAACATCCGCTATTAAAATACTAATAAGAGTATTTAATAGGAAGGGGAGGGATGCGAGTAGAAAATTATTAACCAAAGGAAACATCCACATGAGTTGAGGGGGGGTGGGAGGAGGAAGAACTAGCGTTGGCTGAAAGCTCCTGTCCCAAAGGGTGCTTTGGAGCCAATCTTTTGGCAATCTCTTGAAATGCCACCCTTACACCTTGCAGCCACGAATGCTTTCAATCCAAGCAGAGGCTCTGCTATAAAACGGCCACTGTTGTGATTTTATAAGCCAGCCACGTGGGCAGTCTGTGGAGCACCCAGGGCTGTGGATGGTGCAGTAAAACCATCCCATGGCCACTTTGCTGTGGGATGCAATGGGCAGAACTGGGCACATCCATTAGCACAGCCACTCACACAGCCTCAGATAAATGGGCTCCTTCAACGGGAGGATTTCTCGCTATGACTTCCTGCAATATGTACAAATATAGAAATTAATTTTTCAGGAGTTTTCCAACGTGACTTTGGGACCACATTTCAACAGAGCTTACTGTACAGATCTCTCATATGTTCTAAGGTAGAAATTAGGGAGAGGAAAATGCCTCTAACTCCTGCTCCATCAGCTTAGCATGTCCGAGGGGGCTGCAGCCAGCCCTTCGGCTTGTTCCGTCTGGAAATTCCACGCATGAGTTAATGGGAAATAAAGTTTGTACATGTTTGTTTTCTAATTAGAGCCCTGGCCCACCCTGCCTGCAGGTCAGCTGCTGCTCCTGCCACAACATAAAACATTAATGAAATGAGATTTGCTCCCTGCGAGTCACAGAGCACAGTGCCCGGGGGGGATGGTTCGGGTGACCCAAGGAATCAGCACTGTGGTAAATCTACAATCCATAGAAGTTAACCCCCCTTGTCCCACTCAAACCACCTTTCCACACACGGAGTGATCCTCAGTCAGAAGAAACCCACCACAACAGCACTGAGCAGCTGAGGGTTTGGACGACCTGTAGTTTCAGTGGTGAGCATAATGTTATGTCCTCTAAAGGGGGTATTTTGTCATCTCTGCTGCTGCAAACTGTAACAATCCTGGACTGACAGGGGGTGCAGCAGTTTACTCCAACAGAAGATTCAGACCCTTTACACTAAATGCTGCTGAGGTGACAGACCTTCAGGGAGAGATGGGAAGAGGAAACCAGCCAGAGATCTGAGATCTGTCACAGAAGAGGGGGATGGAGGAATTAACTGTGGCCTGTTCAGTTCTAAAAGGGCCCTTACAAGTGAACCCAGGTGACACAGACCCAAATCCACATATAATATTCTCTAGAGTTTACCCTGCATTTTACCCTTTATTTGCATTTCCAGAGCCTGGACAGCAATTATTACCAAAGACAATAGCCAAATGAAAACCTAAATTAAATCAAAAGGTTTTCAAAACCTCTAGTCCATGATGTTTCCAATGTTTATGTCGAGTTTTAGTTGTGCACATTTAAATTTAAATGCCCTGCCAGTAAAAACAATCATGAATAATTACATGAAGCGACCAAACAACTCATTCATCTCCCCCTGTAGTATAATCTAGAACTCAGATCAGTGTCAGAACAAAGACTTTGCTAATACCACAATTTCCCTTCTAGACAGCTGACTTATATTTTAAAAGGAAAGTGGGCAGGGGGAAGAAGGTCTCTCCACCTAGGGGGTTCTTTGCAGAGAACCCCTCTTTCCTGCTCTTAACCTGACCTGGCCACAACCTGAACATGTAACGACGTCTTAGCAAATGCAAACTGGAACCAGTCTGTGCCCAGGGCTCTGAACTGAGACAAGACCCAAGCTCTGGTGCTGTCTGATGTTGCTTACAGCACTTTGCTTCTCTGTGCCTCAGTTTTACCATCAGAAATCACAGACGGTGTGACTGTGGCAGATGTCAACCTACTCTCCTAGGATCAGCCATTTGTTCACATAGGCAAGAAAGAATTTGGACCGCTGTGTTTATCAAGTAGCACTCAGGGGCAGCTGCCAGAACAACACCTCGCTTCAGAAAGGGGTTTGGGATGACCTGGTGAAAGCTTTACATACTTTTGCTATTAGGGGAGCCAGAATATTTTTTCAGTAAGGGTGAAGCAGCACCTGCCTGGGTTTACTTCACTTCTGTGTTTAGAATTTGCAGGCAGGAAAGTTATTTGGTCAAAATGTCACATAAAAGCTTCCAAAAAAGACACGTGCAATCTTCTTACGTGTCATGGCTGCCCCTGCTTTTCTCTTCATGTGCCTGCGTGTGTGGGAGGAAATTTCCACTGGCAGCTTTTGCTGCCGTCACTGCTGCACGTTTGCAGGTGTTGTCCTGCTGCTCCAAAGGCCCCAGCTCGTACCACACGTGGGCAGGGTCAGTACCTGCCCCTCATCTGCCAGCTCCAGCTCCTTCTCTTCACCCCACAGGAGAGAAATCAGAGGACACATTTTCACTAACCAGAAATCCCAGGAGCTCCTGCGTTTGCAAAGCAAAGATCCCGTTTAAGCGCCCGGTTGGTGTTGATCGGTACCCAAATGTAGGGCTGAAAACACTTGTCCCATTTAATGATGGGGAAGTTGCAGCAATATAATTAATCTCCTGTGCTTCTGTCTAGCTAGTTTAGCGTGGAATTAGGACCTGAGAAGGAAACAGCCAGGAGGCTGCCTAGCTGTGTTAGAAAGGATCCTTTGGAGCGATTGCAAACGCTGCCGAGAGCTCTCCCAGAAGGCACGGAGCTGGCTGGCAAGGAAGGGATCTCTCTCTGATCTCTGCAGGCTCCAAGGGCTGAGCTCATTTGTGTGATCATTAATGCTTTTCCCTGTTAGGGGTGATCGCCCTGTTTTGCAGACAGTACGATATCATCAAAGATAACGAGCCAAATAACAGCAAGGAGAAAGTGAAGAGCTCCTCGGAGAACAGCACTCCCGAGCACCAGAGCGGAGGGCTCCTCCGCAGCAAGGTGAGACGCTGCTGGGGAGGGGTGGGGACCTAAAGGTACCCAAAAAACAGCCTCTGCTCAACAGCCTCGCTCCAGCCTCCTCCCTCCAGCTGAGATGCAGAAAGGAAATGCCCCTTCCCATCTATGCAGGCCAGTTCCACGGCTTCATTAGTGGTCGGAGCCTCCCAGCATCAGGACGCCAGCGCTTGCCTCCCACCTCTGCCTTAGCCAGCACCTCCGTCAGTAGAAGAGGTTTCAGCCCATATTTCTGAAATATCTGAACATCTCTGGAAGAAAACTGCACTGAGCAGTGCCACAGTCCCCGAGCTGCTCTGGTCCTTACCCTGCAGCAGCCCAGAGGGGTTATGGGGCAAAGGGGCTGTTACCCCTGCAGTTAACCCAAGAGCTGGTGAGCAGGAGCAGGGCTGATGGCACAGAGGATGTGTATCTGTGGAATGTGTAACACACACATCCCACGCCCATGGTGTAAAGCAGAGTCAAGCCTATAATTTCTACCAACTTCAATTAATTTCACTTTCTCGAGTTTCTATTCGCAACTCGCGCGCCGAGACATCCCCCCCGCCTCGCATTTGATTATTATTTGCCATCCTCCACTGATTCAGCAGCAGACAGGGATGAGCCGCTCAGCCCTAAAACCTCAACTGCGGCCCTTCCTCATTAGCCTGAGGGGATGGGAACAGGAACTAGAAAACCAAACCATGACCACCACACTGCACTCATCTCTGCTGTGGATTTTCCACCCCCCTCCCCTTTAGCGGTTCCTACACACATCATTTCTTCCTTTGTCTCCTCTTCTCTCCTAGTTTCCAAAAAACAAGCCCTCGGTGAACATCATCGAAGCGTGACAGGCTGCCTGCTGATAGATGGACTCCATCCCTCACTCTCACTTTCTGCCTCTGAGCCTTGATGACTTGGGAGGTGAAATATTGTTGGAGCAATTTGGAAAGAGACTTAGTGACTGTCACTTGCCGGCGCACGCCTCCTTGCCTGCGTTCTGCAAAACATCTGTCCAGAAAGAAACAAATCCTGCAAAAAAAACAACCCTGAAACCCAAACAAACCAATGAAGATGGGAAAGCGTCGGGGAGGCGGCTGCGGCCGGTGATCCTCTGCTGGCCTCATGAATCACCTGGGCTGGAGCAACTTCTGGCGCACTCCACCCTCACACTCCGTCTTCTGGAACAATTTTCCTGTCTTTGGAAAATGTCCGAGGTTTTGTTGTATCTTTATTTTGTCTCGCTGTCACTACATTTTGACAGTATTAATGTGAGCTCAGGCATCAGTCACTGTCACTCCTCTCCAAGCAAGAAAGGAGGAAAGCTCATCGCAGACATAACCAGCAACCAGATCTCGGCTGCTGGGTGCTCCTGGCTTGCTTTGTTCCATTGATGTGTGTCGTGTAACACGCCTTGCAGGTGGGTTTTTAAAACAAAACAAAGAAAAAAAAGGCATACCCCAGTTTCCAGTCCCACTGGGAGAACTTCCCTGGGTGTTCTCCAGTTTGGCTGCAACACGTCTCCACCGTCGCCGTCTCTCCTGTCTCGCACTGGTGCTCTTCATCTCGGATAATCGGGGCATGCCGAGCACCGAGGCACAGACCAACACGAGGGGACACCAGAAGCCGTTGTTTAGCTTCCAGGATAATTTCAACCATTTTCTTCGTGGTATTTTCAGCTGGACCTGAGTCCACTACCAGTGTGGTAAAAAGGTCCATAAAAATGTAGCCAGTCAGCAAAAAAAAAAAAAGAAAAAAAAGGAAAAAAATGAAAGAAAAAAAACCAAACCAAACCTGGTGATACCGGTTGCTATGCAAGGTCTCCAGTGGCAACAGCTGTTTATTGGGAAAGGCTCTTGCCTAAGGGACCTTTTTCTGAGGGCTCAAGTTCTTAAATTGCTTCTTTCAGTAGGGTTCCTGGGGAAGGTCTGGTTCTCCCTACGCGTCCCGTCTGCACTATTTCTGTGACGTTGTACAGCAGGTATCTGCTGGAGGCAGTCCTCTGTCAGAAGGGGGATGATGAATGGGAAAGGGGCTGGGGGTTCTCCTCTCTCTCATCAAGCGCTCGGTGTGTGTAAGCTGACGGGATCCCTGGGAGTGCTGGTGCTCTGGAAGCTGGTAGATGCAAGTCCATCACGTGGAAAGAGATTTACTCTTTGTAATGTGCCAGGGGGTATCTGCATTTATTAATTACACCACAAGACCACTCCATATGCACTAGGGGATGAGGCAAGATCCTACTTGGTCCTTCAAATACCAAGAGGGGTTGGCCTGCGTAGGGTTGAAACTCGCTACAACAAACCCGTGCTCTGATGAGCTTGGTTTCCAAGTTCCTGCAAATAAACAGGCTGGCACTAACTGAGTTCAGCCATCTCTCCTCTTCCAGTGTCACCAGCCTTTCCAAAAGGGTTGGTTTAGGAGAAAGGCACTGGGAAGTCTGTTGCAGATGTGCTGGTGAAGCAGCAAGGGCTGCCCTTGTGCCAGTTTCAGAAGGCAGGCCAACCCCAAAGGTCTCTTCAGTGGATCCTTTGCCAGAACATACTCCTCCATCACCAAGAGGGAGAGGTCAACACCTCTGATACAGACAGAGCAATAAACATTTTATAATGTACAATAAAAGATTAAAGGCATCTCTTGTGTCCTTGTAACATCTGTCTTTAGTAATATTTCATTTTCGCCTGCTCCGAGCAGAACGCACACAAGAGAAAAGGGAGGACTTTGTATGTCCCAGGGACTCATTTTCTCAACGTCCAGGTGTAGGAACCCAGAAAGGTTCACCAGACACACTCCAGCTGCAGGACAAAGGGGGAAAAAGAACCCCTGCAACAAACAGCACTGCAGCCATACCTAGCAAGACTCTTCAGCCATGTCTCCCAAGAAAGAAATGTCTTTTAGAATCCATCCCCCTCTAAAGGGAGATCCAGGAGAGAGGGTGCAGCACGTGCAAAGCGACAAGGGCAATGCTCTCTCATAGCCCTAGAGGGACAGACAGCCCTCAGAAGCCTGCTAGTGAGGACATCGTGGGGACACTCAGCCTGGTCAGTTGGCAGGTTTGGGGGTTGTGTGTCTGTTTTTAAAGACAGTTGTCCCTGGGAGTTCAGACCACCACATCCTCTGGTTTTTTACAGGTCCCTAGAGACAGGTTTCACCTATTTCTTTCCTAACAGATGTGCTCAGCCCTTGTTTGGCAGAAAAGAATTAAAACCTAAAGTGCCAGCACTGACGCAGAGTTAAAGTATTTGCACCATCGTGCAGCAGGAGGTAAGAGTTAGATCATTATGGTCCACAACTGTGAGCTTTCAAAGCATGGCAATAATGCCATTAGTGAGGAGAAACAAATGTAGGCTGGCAGCAGCTCAACCCACCAGAGAGGGACTCCAAGCTACCCAGTTTAAGTGATTCTCTGAAAGGAAATGTTTTCAGCAGCTCTGAATTGATGTAATAAGTCCACACTTCAGGAAAAGGTGTTTCCCATTATAGGAAAAGAAAGTTACTTAAGAACCTACTTTTCCGAGGGTCATAAACATCAAAGCTTTAAGTGCTGTTTCAATACCAGCTTCCACTGTAACCCCAGAGAGTCAGACACTGGGTCGAGCCCACCTGAGCTCAAGCCTAAGTCCATCTTCAGAAGAGACACCTCATTCTCATCAACAGATGCCAAAAGATATTCCCAGGGTGTTTTACAGTCAACAAAGGGAAGAGATCAAGGAAAAAAAAACCCCAAAAAACCAAAAAACCAATGAGAAAGTCATGTTGGGCCACAGAAAAACACCCTAAAGGCCACCCACATTTCCCTGCCTGTTTTTGCCTGACTGCTGACTTTGCCTGGTTGCTGGAAACAGGAGCTAGGAGAGGGAGGTTTCAATAAACACTAAAAAGCAGCAAGTGGGAGTGGGCTGGCACAACAGGGATCCCAGCAAGCCCCGACCCCCTGCTGATCTCAATAGCAAAGGAAAGCAGCCCCCCAGCCGAGGCCGCACAGCCCCCGCGGACTCATCCCCTTGATTTCCCAGAATCAACCGGGCAGGACAAGGAGCTGGGAACAGGAACCTTCGCCAACATACGCAGCGCCTGTTTCCAGTTAAGCACCACTTGCCTTCACCCTTTCAAGCACTAATATTATGCCTACAAGTACAATTCAGCCAATCTATTCCTCCCCCACGAGTTTAGTAAAGCGGAGCGGCGGGAGGCGGTGTGGAGCAAACAATCCTGCACAGCGTGTCCCCGCGACTCACAACACACAGCACCAGGCGCTCCTCGCCACCTCCCTTCCTCCAACAAGCAGCAGCACAAGCTCTGTTCTTGGGCTCCACGCAGGAAAATGAGAACATGAGGCATTTTATTCCCTGACGGTTCAATAGGATCAGAGGAGGAAACACCTACACGGCAGAAAGTGTTAGTATAATCTCAGCTGGTAATGACTTTCTGGAGGAGATGTAAGCGGAGAGGAACAGGCTGCTGGTGCCACTGTTTGCCAAAGACGTGAAAGGTTCCATCACTCAGAAGCGCGCGTCGCAGCTGCACATCCATTTTGCCGATAAAAAGATGGCAATTGGTTGAGTGAGGAGTCAGACTTCACTTCCTAAGGAGGGAGAGGAAGGTTCTACCGTATGTTATACCAAATGGAATTTCCCCAGATTTGCAGAAAAGCTTCCTGACGACCCATAGCTCTTACTGGCTAGTCTGGAAACAGAAGCCTGGCTGACCAAACTCAATCAGCTTTCTAGTGTTTGCTAAAAAGCTGTATAATCAACAGGCTTGTTATGCTAAAATATCTTCTGTTTCCTCCGCAAATCTGGTGTCTATTAAGTCGTCTGATGACCTTATAGATTAAAATGATGATGTTCCTGCTCAGTGCTTTACCCACGCGTCTGGAGGAAAGCGAGCTAGAGTCTCCTTCAGCTTGTGCATCAGCATCAATTTTGTTAACTAAGTTCCAAATGAGGAATCTTTATTATTAGCGACAGAGCCAGGAAAGACACAGCTTGAATTTTAGAACCCAGATGGAGTCAGCAAAGCTGGCAGCCAGGAAAGCTATCCTTTGCTTACAATCTGAACGCTCGGAATGCGGAGTCATCGAGAGGCAATAATGACACAGCCCCACGATGCCATTTGACACTTGACAGCACGTTGCTGTCCTTTTTAGCTGACAAAAAAAAACCCCAAACAACAAAACGACCCACACTTAGTGCCACCAACTGCTAAATATAACCTCTTGGTAGCACCCAGACCTGGCTTGCAGAGGATGCAACTGGCACGGCACTGAACATCCTCTCAAACCAAAGGGAGAGTATTACCAGCTTCCACTTCATGTTTCAGGCCATGATTTCTTCCTCCTGTCCAGAACTACCCTGCAGCAGGGGAGGATCAGTTGAGCTCATGAGGGGACAGCAGAAAAAGCCCCCCAGTAGTTTAATTTCAGCCCCGTTGTGTTCTAGCTGCTGTTGTTACTGCGATACACTGATGAATGCTATTCCAAGACATTTCATTACAGAGCTCACGCAGGGCTTGCACAAAACACTCTCTTCCCATCTTAATCTGATGTTGCCGAATTCTACCACCACCAAAATCATAAAGAGAGCCCAAGGCTACACCCTGGCAGCAGACACGCAGGACATCCTTCCACAAAGCCTTAATAAACATCTCTCCCCACGCCCCCTCGCAGACAGTTGCAATGTCAAACACTGAAATCATCAGCAAGGCAGCTGCCCGGGAGCCTAAAAAGCCTTTAGAGAGCACAGAGCCGCTCCATGGCGGTGTTCATTCACGTGAGAGATGGACAAACACAAAGACCACAAAGCACACGCTCGGGAGGAGGCACCGCTGCCACCCGAGGAAGCTGGTGTTGAGACACGGCACACGTACAGACACCCTCGTGGTGCTGAGGTGCTCTAGCTTTGTCCTGCTCTGGCAGGGGGGTTGGACTCGATCTTCAGAGGTCCCTTCCAACCCCTGGCATTCTGTGATCGTGTGATTCTGTGCTGCCTCTGCAGCATGATTTTGTTTTCTTAGTGTGGCTGAACTAGCAGCAGAACCCCTGCTTTAAGGCAAGGCCAATATATAAATAACACCCTGACTGCCGTGCATCACTTAATCTCACGAGATCCGAGACAGAATCAGCCAGCCAGAAATCTCAGAACGAGGAACAGGCGACACCTCAGCAGGCACGGCCAAGGCAGCGGATCACCCGTGATCTTCCTGCCGCTGTGCTTCTGCCCCGTTCTACCCCTGCTGATCAGCAGCAACCAGCAGCTCCGACAGAGCTTCAAGACTGCAAGGGCTGCCCTGAGAGCGGTTTGATAGCAGAGAAACCCTCCAGAGGGTGAGTCGCTCTGCCTCTGGAAGGGGAGGAGGAACAGGCACTGCAGCCAGGCTCCTGCAAGCCCACTTGTCTTCTCAAAATGCCTGGAACGAGGATCCTACTATCCTGACTTGTACCAGGGCAGGGATTGTCCCCCTGGACTGGGCACTGGGGAGGCCACCCCTTGAATCCTGGGGTCAGTTTTGGGCCCCTCACTCTCAGAAGGACATGGAGGGGCTGGAGCGTGGCCAGAGAAGGGCAACGGAGCTGGGGAAGGGGCTGGAGCACAAGGGTGGGGAGGAGCAGCTGAGGAACATGGGGTTATTTAGGCTGCAGAAAAGGAGGCTGAGGGGTCTAAAAGCCAACAGCCACCATGTGCTAATTATAGAATCCCAGACTGGTTTGGGAGGGAAAGGACTTCTAAAGGTCATCTGGTCCAACCCCCCTGCAGGGAGCAGGGCCATCTGCAACCAGAGCAGGCTGCTCAGAGCCCCGGCCAACCTCCCTTGCAATGGTGCCAGGGATGGGGCAGCCACCACCTCTCTGGGCAGCCTGGGCCAGGCTCTCCCCACCCTCAGCAGCAAAAATCTCTCCCTTCTCTCTGGTCTAAATCTCCCTCTTTCAGTTTAAACCCATCCCCCCTTGTCCTGTCCCAACAGGCCCAGCTCAAAAGGCTGTCCCCATCTTTCTGACAGGCCCACACTCTACCCAACAACAGCTGCCAAAAGACAGCACCTTCTCTTTCTGTGCAAGGCTCCCTGCGAGCAACATTTACAGTGGTAAAAGTCACAAGAGGCTGTGCTGGCATCAAGAACATGTCATTAGCTGGAGAAGATCAGTTATGCACACTGAGCACGCACCACTCACAACCTGCACAACCCATCAGAACAACAACAACAAAAGACGACATCCCACACCCCCCAGAGTCGTGGTGTGAGGGTTACTGGAAGCAGCATTCTCAAGGTGCTGGTGCAGTCAGGCAGTGCCAGGCTCTGCTCCAAGCTTTGCTGCTTATCCTTCAGACAAATGGCTTCACTTCTCCGCGCCTCAGTCACTGCACATGACGGGTTGGACTCGATCTCCAGAGGTCCCTTCCAACCCCACCGTTCTATGATTCTATGACACTGACAAATTTTGCTCGCTTTGTAAAGCTGCTTCCTCCTGATTTGAAAGGTGCTATGGAAGGGCCAGATAATAAAATATATGAACCATCACCATGGAAAACATTCTGACTGCACCTCCATTTTATTTCTTCAAAAATCACAGTAGCCAAAAGCATCACCAAAAAATTTAAATGACTGTAATGAAAACACAGTACAATTTTCCCCACAAATAAATCTCATTTGCTCCCTGAAACCCACCTATAAACACCTAGAGAGTCCCTAAGGGCCACGCAGGTCCTGCCAGCACCCCTGGGAAGAGCATTTCACAGAGGATCAACCTATCTCTGCTTTCCAAATCCTCCCAGTATGTTGGAGTTTCTCTGCTCTTTTAGGCAAGGAGATGGAGGCAGCACAGAAACCGTTTTTTCTGCCAGGCTGCTAAAGGAACACAGGGTCACACTCCTCTGGGCACTGCAGGCAAGTGGACTGGGAGAGCCTCAAAATAACACAGCAGAAAAAGGAAACTTCACCTAACAGGTGCAAAATATTTATAAACTGAAGTGCAAATCTCATGAAACACATTTATAAGAAAAGTTACAAGTGAAACGAGTAAAAACAATCAAAAAAAGGCCAACTTTTCAGGGGCAGGAAGAACAAGAGAACAAGAGAAGACATAACCCAACAGAGTAAACCAACAGCTGCTCCTGAGGTTAGAGTGAACTAACACAACTTTGTCTCTGTCAACAACCACAGCAAGCTGGTTTTACCATTTAAAACCTTCATGTTATTCAAAGGGAGCCCAGTTACTGTGGGAGATTTAATGTCAAGGTTTAGGATCAAGCTTTACAGACAAGTTTTTCCACTTCAAAGCACATTTTCCAGTTTCCATCATTGAAATATCACATCCAACATGTAACTTGCCTCTTACACTGACTATGTTTGTTACTGACTCCGAGGAGGTTGTTTTCAAAGGATAACACTGATGCAAAGCATAGAAGTTACACAAAACATTTAAATCACATTTCAAAACCAGTTCCAAATGTTTCTAAACCACAGAATCTTCCACTGGCTTTATTTAAAACAGATGGCAAAACAACTTCTCCAAATACAAGCCACTAAAATACAAACCACTCAAACCCAGAACAATTAAAAGCACCTCTAAACACAGAACAAGAACCAGCACAGTCCCTCAGCAGCAAAATCAAACATTAGAAGAGGCTGTGACAGGGTTAGGCTGGAAGAGGTCAGGATTGCTCTGGAAATAGTGGTGCTGGGCCAAGTTCGTGCTCACCCACCGTGTAAGCCTTGGGTAGGTTTCTTGTTGGACCTTGGGTAATTTCTGCAAAAGCAAGTGAAATAGTTAAAACAAACAAGAGAAGCACATGTTTGAGAGGCTGGAACAGCAGCTTGCCTGGAAAATCCTTCCCTGTGCCTTGGGGCTTGCAGATTTTCCTCACAAAGTGCTCTACACACACTGAATATTCTCAGTTGCTGCACGTTCTGGAATAACACAAAACCCCACATGCTTTAAGCAGCCTTAGAGGAGCAAGAACTAAAAAAACCCAAATGACTTTTCATTGAGCTTGGTTATTCCAGGCCTCAGAGAGACACAGTGCTTCTCCACATCATCAGAGGCTGCTCTGCCCCTTCTGCATGTTGAAAAAAGCCAACACTATCTTTTTTTTTTTTAATCTTATTTGTGCAGAGGCATCAACTTAACTCAGGAAATAACATTTAGAAACTGCAGACCCATCCCAAGGAGAACAAACCATCGCAGGGGTCACTCCTGAAAAGCCACTGTTGACACAGTTGGGTTGGAGAAGGTGCATCCAACCAGCATGGGGTTGTCACAGCCACAACACAGACTCATTTCTACAGCAGCTGCTCAGCAAGAGCAGCCAGAGACCAGAGAGTTCTCAAGGTAGGAAAGGATCATAGAATGGTGGGGGTTGGAAGGGACCTCTGGAGATCAGCGAGTCCAACCCCAGGGCACCCACACAGGAACAGATCCAGGCAGGGCTGGAAAGTCTCCAGAGCAGGAGACTCCACAACCTCTCTGGGCAGCCTGGGCCAGGCTCTGCCACCCTCAGAGACATTCCAATCCCCTCTGAGGTCTATTGTTCAGCTAGCTCTCAATCCATCTCACCATCCACTCTTCTAACCCCTACTACTTCCTGAGCTTACCCACAAGGACGTTATGGGAGACAGCACCTTACTCATGCCAACAGCTGGGGACTGAAACTCATGTTAAACCCAACATATATTTATGGTAAAGTTCAGAAAAGCTGTTGTCCTTCCACGAGGTGGTTCAGTAGAAAGCAAGAATCCTTGAATTCGTGCCGCATGCTCCTTGATAAAAAAAAAATTAGATACTTCTAGAAGAGATTTGAGAGGGGTTTGTACAAAAAAATTATCTATGTTTCCAGGTTGCCCTCTTTAGGCAGAAGGGAGCCAACTCACCATACACAACAGTTCACACTCGATATGCTGATGCAAGATGTGTGTGACCAGAAGGAATCATGATCCTTCCACAACAGCTGAGGCAAAGCTACAGATTTAGGGTGAGATTTTCAGGCAAATTCCACTCATCTAGAAACCAGCAGCTCTGATTATCTCAGCAAAAGTACCTGCAAACCAAAGCCAAGTGGTTTGCTGCTCGAGAAACCCCTGGGTGTAGACCAGGGGGTCTCCCCCTTGGCTAAAAGCAAACTCCTCCCACCACTCCCCTCACCGTAAAACTCTCTGCAATCTGCTTTCCCAGCTCCTACCCCAAACCCCACCTCACATTGCTCTTGAAATTTAAGGTTTGTAGGTGGATTTCATTTGCTTTGAAGTGAAATCTCCCTTCTCAGCTCAGGCATAAATGTAATTCCTCCTTTCTGTCAGCACAGCCTGAGTCCTGCACGCCTTCCATTCAAGCAAAATGAGTTTGGGCAGGTAAAAACTGTTTCAAGATTAAAGTTTTTTCCTCAGCCAACTCAGCAGCAACCAACAGACCAGGCTCTCTCAAGGCAGACTCTGCTGGCACAGCGTTCATTTGTATTTCACAGATTTGTTTCTCCCTATGTTCCTTTATACTGTTCTCCCTTTCCATCACCTTAAACTTAATGTGTCTGGTTTCTTGAAGATATTGATCTTTGTTATTACAGTAAAACCAGATGGTCTGTGACTCTTTAAGAGATATTCCTTCCTCCTCTCCCTTTGATTCAAGAGGGATCCAAGAAAATAATTTATCAGGTTTCTCCCAGGGTTGTAAGAAGTCTGATAAATTGCAAAGCATCATAAACCTCCACCAACCCAACCCAGCCTCAAGGAGAACTCCCGGTGGAGTTCTGCCAGCAGCAGCAAGGCAGAGAAAGCTGAGGTTGGAGGTCAGACAGGAGGTAGCTCAGCTTCCCAGGGGTGCAGGACTCTGTCAAGAGCGATCCCGCTCAGAGAAACACCAGCAGCCTTGTCTGAGCAGCAGGGGCTGCGAGCACTACCCCATACACACGATCACAGTGGTCTGTGGATGCAGAGCTCCCCAAGTACAGGTGTTTGGGTGGAAACCAAGAGAAGGCTCCATTTAGAGAGGGAAATGCTTCTTCTGTCAAGTTTGTCCTTCCCCTGGCAACTTAAAAATAAGCCTGTCCAGCCACGCTCGGGGCCGAGGACAGGACGAAGCAGCAGAGTGCCAAGAGTCACAGTTAGAAAAGCAGGAGCCTCATTACTCCTGCAGACCAATACAGAACCGACCAGAATTGCCGAGGAGGATCTCATCAAGAAGGATAGGATTCTATTTACTGGGGGATAAAGGGCAATAATGAAGTGTGAATGCTAACAAATGGTCAGCTGGCAGAAATCTTTTGTGGTCAATTATCGGTTTCAGCCACGCATTTCCAAGCAGATGTTCAAATTACATCTCATTTTTACATCTGCTACAACCCGGCCTCGGCAGCATTTAGACTCCTCTGGGAAGTTGCAAATAAATTTATTCAGACTGAGTACCCTCTAGAAATCAGAATGAGAGGAAGTGCTGCTGGAACCACTGGTTATCTCCCAGCTCACTCGAGCTGGTTAGATGTGAAAAGTTTACTGTGAATACAGATTTCTTCCAACTAGTTGGCGTTCGAACATGTTGGTGTCGGTGTGACCTTTAGCACATGATCAGCCAACACTGCTACAGGAAAGTTTTATTTCTAGAGAACCTGCAAAGAAGTGAAAATATAAAGCCTGTAATTCACCCAGATCACATACGAGTAAGGAGCAGGAGACAGGATACAAGGAAGAGCAGACAGATTACGTAGAAGAGGGGATAGCAAAGTCAAACGCCACCAAAAGACAAACACTGGGAGCTCTACAATCCAAACCAGAGCTACAGATTTGCAGCAGCCATCTCTTAGCTCCTTCTTCCCAAAGGGAATTCCCTTGCTGACTCTGAAAGCTGCTAATTTTTCCTTTAGGAATTTCTTAGGTTCATTCTGCATTTCTCCATCTCCCCCGCGAACGCTACACAAGCCGCCGCCGCAGCCCCAGGTGCCAGAAGCACGGTGCAGGGTCAACGCCAGCCTGCTGAGAAGGTTGTGCTGTGACAAGCGGGAAAGCCCACGCTGGCTGGCGGGCTGGATTCCAAGCCTCCAGCTATTTGGGATAAGGGAGGTTTGCACTAATAAGAAAATCAAATTGTGCACATCACAGACAATGTTCTTCCCCAGCAAACCAGATCTCCGCTCCGCTCACCAGCCTCGTTCATTTGGAGCTCCTGCCTGATTTTCTGTGACTCAGAACATACGTCTTGCATTTTTAATTAGAAAGGGAAGAGGAAAACAGGCCATTTTAGCTTTCCTCACAGTCTCCTCTGCATTACTTATGCTGTAGCCACACACTGGGAAGCAGCCCCGTGGCTATGCAGCTGTTCGTGCCGCCCGGCTAAGTGCAGGCTCCGCGCAAGGCGCCACAAACCTGTCAGTTCCTTACGCCGCTCGAGAAATGACAATTATTGTGCCCATGAACACTCAGAATAACCACAGTGGGAGGCCAGCTCTGGAAGCTACCAGAATTCTCTTTGCCCTTCAGAACAGCCCAGTTCAGATGCTGCTCTTCAGCTGCTATGGGTACCTACTCTTTACAGACACTTCCCTTTAGACCGCCGGAGTTGGCAGCTCTTGGGTGGCACCTTGGGTGGCAATGTGGAAAAGCTGTCAGTGGCAAAGCCAAATCTCAGCACTGAAGCTCAAGATTCCCAGAGTTTGGGTTTGTAGTTTTGGACCGACAAAAACAAGTTACTTCCTGAGACAAGAAGCCAGAGCTCAAGAATGATTTTCTGGTACATTTTAAGCCCCCTTTTTCCATATCTCTCTACTTAATGATACAGCTCCAGGCCAGACTGAGCAGGAAGAGACAACCAGCAGGAAGGAGCCTGGCAAAGTTATTCCTGTGTCACAGGAGGAAGAAGAAATTCCTCCCAGGTAAAGAGGCTTTAGGAGAAGGAAGAAAAAGCTTCTCCCAGCTGACATGGGCCTGTTCTGGGAGCATCCCTGATTTACTGCAGCAAGCCCCCTGGATTTCCTGGGTATCCCAAACTATGAAACTCATTGGAACCAGTCCTGGATCCAGACTGATTGCTGCACAGGAGCTCTGTGTACGCCAGCAAGCGAGGCAGGGACTTATTTCCCTCTGGAGAACAAGTACATTCAAAACATCAAAGAATACAAGCACAGTGCACCAGGCCTCCCCCCAGGATGTCCCCCTTCCACTCTGCCCTCCCCACCAGTACAGCCTGGCCCCATCCCAGCTGGGGGTTACCTGCTGTAGGAGTCACATATTTCCTCACATGGATGCACACACAATTTCTTTGGCTCAAGCTCTGCTTCCAAAACACACGTCCATTGTTTCAGTCTTTAAAATAAAAGGCAGCATTAATTATTTCTCTTAGATGACGAGTCAGATTAGGTTCCAGAAGACAGAGGGGGCAAAGTGTCCTGCAGAACTACGACAGACATGAATTTCGTGTAGCCCTGTTCTATGATTGCAAAAATAAAAGCATTTATTCGAATCAAGCTGCAAAGATAACACACTGAGAGCAAAGCAGGAACCTCAAGCCGAGGGAACCAGCAAGTCACTGACCTGATTAACAAGCCAGAAACCTGCAGCGAGCCCTCAAAAGCAGCCCGTGTTTCACGTTACTCAAGGCCACAACCAGGCCCAGAACATCTGACTGCAGCAGGTCTGCAGCAGCCACGGGGAAGAACCACCCAACTGACAGCTCCCAGGCCCAGGAGCACCGGGGAGGAGAAGACAACCATCCCCGATCCCTGCGCAGCGCCTGGAGCTGCTCTGCTGCTGCCATCTGCCGGAAAGCGCTCCAGGAGAGCGGCCACCGAGCCAAGCCAGTACAAACACCTCCTCTTCTGCCCTGCAGACCACTGCCCAGGACTGTCTTAGCAATCTTCTTTCCCAGTCGGACCAGCCCTGTTTTCTCCCCCCTCTTACAAGGTAAAATATTGAGTAATTTCCCCTTTATTTCTGTGCGACTTAAGAAAAAAAAAGAAAAAAAGAGATAAAACCAACAGTACACAACCAACCAAACTGGTTTAAGAAACTGCTGGGGCATTTTTCTAAGTGCAAAAGCTTTTAGAGGATCTTAAGAAATTACCTTTCTTCCTCCTCATGTGGTACAGAAATAACTTTGCCAGGCTTCTTCCCACTGGTTGTCTCCTCCTGCCCAGTCTGGCCTAGAGCTGTATCACTTAACTGGAAAGATAGGGGGAAAAAAAGGGATTAACACCTAACAGAAAAATCACTCTAAGTCTTGCTTATACAAGTTATATAAAAATCACACTTTCCCCCACTTGTAAACCCTTCCCTTACTGTGTAAAAACACCCACTTGTGTGCACATGGGCAAGGAGGAAGGACAAATCGAAAGGAACGGAGCTAAAACCATTTTAGTTAGAAGAACTGAGACGTGTGTTTACTTTAAAGCTCTTTGATGGTTCCTCACCTCCTCAGATTCCCCCTTGCTGCCCTCTGAAGAGGCTGATTTCCTTGAAAAACTGCTCTTTGTGGCTTGGGAAAGTTCTCGGTTTCTGGACCCAGGAGAGGTGGGACATCCAGGAATCATCACCAGTGCTGAACTTTCCTCTGCTGTTCTCTGGCCACAGCTGAGGTCAGAAGATGACGGGGAGCTTTCCACAGAGTCACCCCCAACATCAGACACGTCTCTGCTGCCAGAGGGAGTGTTTTCCAGGCAATCCACAGCCAGGTTTTGCTGGCCATTAGACACTGGGTGCTCCAAGGAGCCTTCAAGATCACAGCTACTCGCAGTGTGATCCCACTCTGGGCGATCACTCGCGATGGCCTCTGAAGCTTCTCTTCTGGCTTCCTCCAAACAAGTGTCCTCCAGAGGCTGATCTGCGTAGTCAACATCAATTGGGCTGAGACTCAGAAGCTCCTGAACATCAAGGTCAAACAGCATGCGGGTTACCTGGGCCGACTGCAGATGGTTCTCACCCAAACTAGCACTCTCACCCCAAAGCTCTTCAGAACAGGCTGAAGAGGAGCCTCTGGACAGAGGTTCCTTTGGTTTCTCTGTGATCTCCAACTCTACACTTGTCTCTTCGCTGGTGACTGATATCCCAGTGCATCTGCTCTCGTCCAGTTCACTCTCCCCATTCACATTTTGGCTCAGAGTGCTTTTGCTAGTTAGGTACTGCTTGGATTCCACACGATCCTCTGCCAAGATTTCCTGGATCTCTTCCTCAGTGCAACTGAGGAGAGAATTCTCTTCTTCATCGCACGACTGTTCCAACAAGGAGTCATCCGGCTCACTGTCACTAAAGCATCCAGTTGTATCTAGACAGATGGCCACGTCATCATATTTTGATGCAGAAGAACTGGCAGCGAGGTCATCGTGGCCACTGTCATCCAGAAAGGGAGAGGATCCTTGAAAGCAGGCGGCACCTGGGGAGCTGAGCAGCAGTTTCTCGGGCGGGTCTGGACTGCTACCCGACACACAAGCTTTCTTAGCTGCCCACAAGGCCTGAGCCTGCTCTGCAGAATCCAGCAGCCTTTTGGCTTTAGGAGCTGTCGGCTTCAATTCAGGACAAAGCCAAAGCCCAGAGGCACGAGGGGACTGGTCGCCCATGCTGTTGTCACCTCCCGTATCCTAGGGACACTCTGCCTTCTGCTTACAGCTCTAGAAGCCTGTCCCAGAGTTCATCTGCTCCTGGTGCCCTTCAATCAGCCCTTCCAGAAAAAAAAAAAGGCAGAAGTCAGCTCTGACCTGCCAGCAAAACCAACAGTTTAGCTCAAAGAGACTCAGCTGCTTTCCAAAGGGGCAGCAACCTAACAGGGAAGGCAAAACCAGCAGCTGGGGCACAACAATTTGAACACCTTGGTCTCTGTTACCTCTACTCCTGACCAGCTTAGGCCTTAACAACAAATAACAAGCAGTCCTTAATTCCCTGAGCGTTCTCACACACGAGCTTGTTTGGCTTTGCCGAGCAGGACTCGGACAAGCCCAAATCATCAACAGACGCTGAACCACCTCCTCCAAAGCTGCTGCAAATCGGCTGCTGCAACGCCGAACAAACCACATTGGTCATGACCTTCCACCCCGAGGTCAGAGCCCACCGCAGGTATTAAATAAAGCCCCACAGCCCCTCCCAGTGGCTCAACCCCCACCTCCCTCCTCCAGAGATATTAAAGAGAGAAAAAAAGGTGGGTTTTTTTTTTTTTCGGGTTAGGAAAAACTGAGCACCGGAAGAGTGACTCTGTCAGGGCGTTAGCTGCACATTAGTCACAAAATGCTTTATAATGAGAGATCAGAAGATAATGAACCTTCCCGTAAAAGTCAATAGTTTAAAAGCAATCACAACCAAAACCTTTCTTCCTCTTAACAAGGGAAATCTTTGGAGTTGAAAGCCTTGCATTTGACTCGAACCCAGCTGGACAATCTGGGCTAGAGAAAGGTATTTCCTGTCCTCTCTGACCAGCAGCCCGAAAGGAACACCTCGGGTTTGCTTACTGCTTTCAAAAGGGGGGTGTGTTCCTACTCCAGGAATAAAACCCACGCAGTTCTGCTACTTCTTCTCATTCTGCCCACGTAATACAAACCAGCACTTTCAGAATATTGCTGAAGGAAAAAAACACCTTGAGAACCACCCCTGTACACACAAAACCTACTCAGGAGCCTAGGGAGTCACGGCCAGTCCTCTCTAGATGGTACTTGCTTGGAGTTGTGCAGTTTGGCTACAAGTGCCTAAGTGCTTCAAGGAGAAACAAAAGGCAAATAAAAGCAAATTAAACGTGGATTTCATCCCATGGAGTGTAGCAGCCTGATTATCTACCTCCTAACAAATAAGGACTTGAAAAAGAACCAAACATTTCAAGCCTTTTTGCTGGAACTGGCGCACTGAAAATACTCTTGGAGATGTTTACACGCTCGGCTTGCAGCCAAGGAAATGGTTCCTTTGCTGCCGTGACCTTCCCAATGCACCTACGTGCAGCCTGTGCTGGGTCTGTACTTTCAGCCCCTACATCAACTGATTCTGGAAGCAGAACTCTGGTAATTGCGTGGCTGATGGCGCATGAACCCCGACAGAGCCCCCCTGCCACTGCCCACCACAGCATGGTGAGTTCAGGGGCTGTTCAAGGATTTACACCGGGGTAATGCTCTGTAACAGTTTAAACAGCTCTGAAACTGATGCAAGACGAGGCTGCCCGGGGCCACCATCTCACCCTGTCTCTCATTCCAGCACTGGTCAGACTACACTGCAGCCAGCTCAGCCCCAACTGTAGAAGCACCAGCACTGGAGCCACGCTGGGTGAGTCAAATGAAGGCTCTTCAGAAAATTACACAGGCTTTAAGTGGGTTTCTCCCACAGCTCCAGTAATCAGTGAGATCAAAAGACAGCTACTGAGCAACAGGGTTGTGCCAAGGGGTTGGATTAAGTGGCCTGTAAAGGTCCCTTCCAACCCAGGCCAGGCTATGAAGGCTGTCACTGGCCACCTTGCCCGCTGGCAGGCACAGCTCCCTGCAGAGAACGGGGAGCAGGGGCCGCAGGGCGACGGTTCCCTCAGCCCCTGGATTTCCCCACCCCACGAGAAATCTCTGAAAGCCCAGAGCCGCGAGTCACGGGGCTCCCGCTCCCACCTCCCCCGCAGCACTAAGGCAAAGGCCGAGAGTCGCCCCGGCAGCTGCCTGGCCTCTCCGTCTCTCCCTCACGGCCCCACTCACACCCTCCGTGGGCCTGTCCCTACCTCACCAACCCCTTCACCCCCGCCTCTCCCGGGGACCACCCAACCGGCGCCTCAACGGCGCTGCGCGGGGCCGAGGCCGCCCAGGGGGAGGAGCCCGCCCCGTGCACCGCCCCCCAGCTCCTCCTTCCGGCCGGGCCCGGGCGCCTGCCAAGCCCCACACCGGGCGGAGGAGCAAATCGGTGCACAGAAAAGAGGAGCAATAGGGCACAAGAGTCGCCGGGGCCCGGCCCAGGTGTGGCAAAAGAACCACCCAGAGCGAACCGCCCTCACCCGCCGCCATCTTAACGGCTCGAGCCGCCCGGCCCCCGCGGCAAGACGCCGCCTGATTGGCGGAACTTGGCCCCGCCTCTTCTTCATCGGCAGCTCGGCGCTCTGGCGGCGGAAGTGACGTCCAGGCGCGGCGGGCGAGCGCCGAGCGGAGCTGATGCAACCCGAGGCGGGTTGGTGGGGCTGGGGTGGGGGGAGCGGGGCGGCCTCGGGAGTGGGCGGGGCTTTGGGGGGCTCCGGTAACGCTGTCTCGTTCCCTGCAGCCGCCGCCATGGAGCCTGCGCCCAGCCTGCAGGAGAAATATCACCTCATCACCCAGAACCTGCAGGTACTTGGGGGGGCCGGGGCCGAGGCCGGGGAAGGCCTCGGTGGGGGGACTGGGCCCGGGGCAGGCCCTGGGTGCAGTAGATGGGCCCTGGGATCACCGTCTGGAGCTGGCAGGAGCGCCGGGGACGTGCTGCATGCGGAGGGGGCTGAAGCCTGGGCAAGGCTCGGGGTCCACGTCCTCCCGCGGCCACCCCAGCTCGTTCCCAGGGAGGCTCGGCCGTGCCCTATGTGCCCCTTGGTCCCCCGCAGGAGGTGCTGGGCGAGGATAAGCTCATGGCCATCCTGAAGGAGCGAGAGTTGAAGATCTACTGGGGGACCGCTACTACGGGCAAGCCACACGTGGCCTATTTCGTGCCCATGTCCAAGATCGCAGACTTCCTGAAGGCTGGGTGTGAGGTACCGGCCCCTGCGGGATTTTGTCACCCTGCTGAGAGAGGGGAACGTGTGGTTCCCCAGCCTGCCTCCCGCAGCACTGACTGTCCCCCTCTGTACTAGGTGACGATACTCTTTGCTGACCTCCACGCTTACCTAGACAACATGAAGGCCCCCTGGGAGCTGCTGGAGTTGCGCACCCGTTATTACGAGAATGTGATCAAAGCCATGCTGGAGAGCATTGGGGTGCCCCTGGATAAGCTGAAGTTTGTCCGAGGCACCGACTACCAGCTCAGCAAGTGAGTCCTGGGGCACCTGCTCCTCTTGGGAAGGGAAAGCCTGACCTGAGGCTCTGCTCTTCCTGAGCTTGCCCTCTTGCTGAGCCCACCCCCAGGCACTGCCATTCAGGGAACAAAGTGAAGGTGCCTCCAGGCCTTGGCCAGAACCAGCATTTGTGTGAAGCAGCTCTAGAAGATGTCCCATACCCAGTGCTAACAGTGCTGTCCCTCCCCACAGGGAGTACACGCTGGACATGTACCGCCTCTCGTCCGTGGTGACGCAGCACGACTCCAAAAAGGCGGGAGCAGAGGTGGTGAAGCAGGTGGAGCACCCTTTGCTGAGTGGTTTACTCTACCCAGGCCTGCAGGTGTGTGATGGGGCAGGAGAAGGAGCCTCTTGACCTGGGAGGTGCTGGGCAAAGCCAGGAGTGCGGGGATGTGGGAGACTGAATGCCAAGGTCACAGAATCCCAGACTGGTTTGGGAGGGAAAGGACTTCTAAAGGTCATCGGGTCCAACCCCCTGCAGGGAGCAGGGCCATCTGCAACCAGAGCAGGGTGCTCAGAGCCCCGGCCAACCTCC
>JANIJG010006768.1:0-23246 GCA_024611175.1 Megaceryle torquata
GATGATGAAGGGAGTGGAGCATCTCCCTGCTGAGGAGAGGCTGAGGGAGCTGGGTGCCTTTAGCTTGGAGGAGACTGAGGGGGGACCTCATTCATGTTTATAAAGATGTAAAGGGCGAGTGTCAGGAGATGGAGCCGGGATCTGCTCAGTGACATCCAATGATAGGGCAAGGGGCAATGGGTGCAAGCTGGAACATGGGAGGTTCCATGGAAACATGAGAAGAAACTTCTTTACTGTGAGGGTGACAGAACTGGAACAGGCTGCCCAGGGGTTGAGGAGTCTCCTCCTCTGGAGACACTCAAAACCCACCTGGACACATTCCTGTGTGACCTGCTCTAGGTGACCCTGCTCTGGCAGGGGGTTGGACTCGGTGATCTTTCGAGGTCCCTTCCAATCCCTAACACTCTGTGACTCGGTGACTGAGTAGACCAGCAGATGAAGCACTCACCTGTGAAAGAGGCAAAGCCTCCCAAGGATTTACACAGATTTATTGAACAAACACTACATATAAAGACCGCTTGGAGCTGCTTGCAAAGCTCAAGTCTCCCACTTCTAGGAATGTGGGAGATTGGAAGGTGAAGATCTGGATTTTAATTCCTTTAAGAAAAATAATTTACTGAGGTGTTTCGCAGTCTAAAGCAAGTGCTGAAAAACAGTCTGGCCAAAAGGGAAAGGGAGGTATTTTTCTTCACTCCCTCTATAGGTGTTCAAAAAGCACACAGTGAACCTTGTTTGGTTCTTGAAAGACAAACACTTTCTTTCAGGAAAGAGCTGAAGATGCCTGAGGAGAAGTGAATGCACGTGCCTTCCTAAACGAGGTGCCTGCAGAGGGCATTTATGACTTCTCTTTTGCTCCATATTTTTGTTTTCTGTTACTACCTTTCCATAGCTTCAGGCTGAGCATACTGAATACAGCTGCATCCCTGGGCAGGACTTTTTGGATTCCAGTCTGAAGGGTTTAATTCCAAGACAGGATGAGCTTTGAGGGTAGATGGGAACTTAGGAAAGGCAACAAGCAAACCTACAGAGCTCAAATATTTATGTGGCTGCCAGAAATAACTCTTTCCATAACATAGAGCAGATTACAAGAGAGCATTTCCTAAATTCTTTGTAATACACTATTAAGGAATTAGGCCATTTGCAGGGGAGAAAAGCAAGATGTTCTTCTGCCTCCAAAACAAGCTACAGCCTGTGCTGCTTTTATGTTCCCATGCCCCTTCTTAGATCCAGCTCTGGTATGCCTAAGGAAAAAAAAAAAAAATCCTCCTTTGCAATTTTCTTACCATTTAAAAATACTAATCCTGGATGCTCATTCACATCCACTGTAAACTTCCCAGTATTAAATACAATTTTGGAGGTAAGCACCACGACCAGACCGTTCCATCTCACTCCAGGGGCTTGTAGAACAATTGTAGACATTTCAAACTTACACTACCTAAATTGGTCAGTTGATGGTTTTCTTAGAAGCCATGAGCATAGAAAGTAATCCAGAAGGGGCAAGTTAGCACCAGTGACAATGGTATCATTGTGCTCCCTGACACCACCAAGCACAGCAAAAACACTTTTACCAGCAGAAAGCAGAATGTTATTTTTCTATTGTGTTTTCTGCTAATTCAAGAAGACAAGACTTGGAAAAAAAACAAAACAAAACCAAAAAACCCAAGAACAACAGGGTGGTGGCTGATGCATTCCAGGCATTACTCTCTTTCTCTCTGCCTTTTTCAGACCCAAGCAAGTCTGTACATATATTGCTTTGCTATAAATAAATTCAGATTAACTTCTAAGTCACAGACTGATTTGCAAATCAAAATCTCCTGGTCCTAACAAGGCTCACAATGTCATGACTGTAACAATAGAGCAGGCAAGCCATCTTAGCCCTAGAATTAATCAAATTATGATTTGTAGAAACACTGTCCAATCCTTCTCCCTTACAAAATACCTTTGGCTCAGTTAGCAAAGTTAATTCTTGCTCTGCTTTCAGTAAAAAAAAAAAAATTACTGCTTCAAGTTGACTGCAGCATATAGTTTGCAAGCCTTATTTTTAACTCTGATATCAACCCAAACTGTGTCTTACAGCAGCAGCTGCTGCTAAAACTACAAGACTAAAAATTGCTACACACTTGACTTTGGCTGGGCTGGAAAATGTTGCTGTTTGCTTGTCTTTCCAACAAAGATAATATTTTTAGCCGTGTCACTGGCTGAAAAGTACAGACCCAAGCTCTGACATTCCCAGTTGCCCCATACGACTGAGGGGAATATCTACAAGAAACTTACCTGTATATTTTCCCCTCATTCTAACAGCTTCTCCGATGCATTATCTGAGCAATCAAAATCAACCAGTCATCCCTCCTTTGGCATCTCTGCTGAAGCAGTACAGCCTCCTTGGACTAGCATTTGGTGTTTCTGTGAATAACGTTACTCAGCCTGCCCCAGCCTCCCCCATGCATCTGCCTCACAGGAAAGAAGTATAAAGCTTTCTTTCTGTCTCCTTCTTGCCCCCAAACTCCACTGTTTTTTTCATCCTGTGGCTACAGAGAACTCCAAATTACCCAAAGAGCCTTGTCTTTGTTATTCAAAGCACAACCATTTTAAGCCAGTTGTTTGCTTACACAAGTATGCAAAGCTACAGTACCTCTTCCAATGTCTTTGCCTTCCATATCTTTCAATATTACTGACTTTCCTTTTGTAACAAGAACAGCATCACCTTCCCACTTCTTGTGCTTTTTCTTTGATGCCTTACACCACACAACACTGAAATATCTTGCAAGGCAGTCAGGTTCTTCCTGAGCTGCTTCTTCCTTTGCTGTCCCTGATGTTGGCAAACACACTGCATCTAGAAGGGAAATAAAATGACAAAGAACTTCTCAGGTTCTCTTGACGAAGTGTCCAGTATTTGCATTTCAAACAGATCAAGGCAATCTATGCATTCATCTGGCATAAACAAAGTGGTGTATTTCCTGTCCTGGGTCCAGGCTGAGACAGAACAGCACATGAAGACTCACCCTGAAATAGGAATCATTAAATTGTTTTCAGAAAGCATGCACTTTGAAGAAAAGCACATTACTTGGTACATTAGTAAAAGAGCTCCGGATTTGACATATAAGACAATGAGAATGGAGAAAGAATGAAATAAAAGACTGGGGAGGAAAAAAAAAAGGACCAGAGAAAATGAAAACAGGGTCCTGGTGAGACAGAGCTGGGCAATGTTCTGGAAGCAAGGACAGCAACACAGAGCTCAGGAAAGGGAGCAAAGGAAGCCAGTAATCGGCTCTGGAGCTGAAGTCATTAGTACTAAGTGGCAGAATAACCATAATTGTAATAATGCAAAAGATTATTTCACCTTCTTTCCTTATACCCTTCAAAAACACGCAGTTGTGCAAATCCCAAACCAGACAATGTCTTCAGTTTGCAGCAAGTCAAATACTGTTACAAGGCTTAGATTGATTTAGATCTGGCAGCAGCTACCTCATTGTAAGTGTCATGGATGTAAATATTAATAGGAAATATTTAGGTCGATAAGGTTAAGAGATCTTAACAGAACAGACAGCAATGGATTATAATATCGATTACAAATAACCACCTCCTTTCAAGAGTTAGCAATCTAACCTAAGTCATGGTAGAAAAGTGCCCAGCATTACCTAAAGGAATATCTGTAGCATTCCTTTTCAGCACATGCACAGCTTCAAAGGCAGAATCAGACTAATTTTCATTAAAATACCCTCGCATGCTGGCTAAAGGCTTAAATCGGTTTGCTCCTTTGATTCCATCTGGGATACCACACTATGCCAATCTGTTACACACACACACAAAAAGTGCTTATGCCACGGATTTAACCTTTCCAAAATTTCCAAGTGTGCTGGTATTTAAAGGAGAAGTGGCAAAAGTAAACTCCTGCTCACAATAATGGTCCAAGAAAGAGGCAATTGTATCCCTTCAAGTCTACGTATCCTGAAAACTGCAAAACACATCTAAGTCACGTGCCTAAAACAGGAGCAATTTTTCAGCCTAGCATCTAGTAAATGAAAAATGCTGTCTTTATTGGATAGAATTTTCCACCCAAAGCACCTCTACAAGTTTTCCTGTCTGTACAGACCTCTATGCTAACACAGTGCCAAACTTCAGTAGGATTTTCCATAAGTGGGTATTAGCCAACCTCTGTAGTGTTTCAAGCGACAGATGCCCCCATCCCTGAGGGGTCACAGAGCAGCTACTGAACACTGGCACACTGCAGAAGGGTGGGAAAACAGAACGGGGAGTCTCTTTTGGAAATGCAGGGGATTCTTTGGGGAATGAGCCCAGAGAGCAAGAAAAACACAAATCCTTGCAGTTTTGCAAAAGGGTACGAGGGGTCTACTGGATCTTCAGCAATCACAAGTGATAAGATTTGGAGGAGTGAAGGAGGGGGCGGGGGGAAGAGAGAAAACCTGCACATTGCTAAAAATACAGAAGGCTGATTTGATTCTATACTGAGTTTCTAACTGTAAACTGATTCAACAACATAAAGACAAGACCCTTTTCTCTTTGCTTTCCAAACTGATTCTCTTCTTTTAGTCAGCAACTTCTTTCCTCGCATTAATATTTTTAGTAACTGTTACTGCAAGAACTGGAGATGTCATTGCAGAACTTGCTGCTTCTTTCTTGAAGGATGGCCATCCATAAACAAATTACCACCTCCTTGTCTCCTCCACTGACCTCTCACACGAGTTTGCTGACCCCTGAGAGCTGTTTTATGGTCATTGCTCTTTTACTCAGGGAGTCCTGCGTGGTGTCTGAACCGCCAGGAGATTAACTCTCAGGACAAGAACAATTCTTCAAGCTCTTCTGCCCCTACTTCATTTAAAATAAGAAGAAAAGCTGTAATTTAGGAACAGGGCTGGAAACTGCTAGCATTTTGTAATAGTGACTTTTGCTGAAAACAATTTCTAAAGGAACCCGTCCCCAGTGAGAAGCGAACTGGGCACAAATATTCCATATAATGCAGGCAAGTTCCTATGGGAAAAGTGAAAAATAACAGCCTCTGCAATGCTCAGATGTCTTCCCTTAATTTGTCTTCTGAATTACCATAATTTCTCTTTATAAAAATATCCAATAATGATTTGTTTCTGTGCTACATACAATGTTCTCCTTGTACCTATAATTACAGTAGAGTTTCAGATAAAAGTGTTAAGGTATTTTTGGTTTGAAAAACAATTAAACATTTTCATGTAGATATAATTACATCTCCTCATAATTATCTGCCACAGAATTTCCTTGAATAGAAAACCTAAACCCGTTTACCAACAATGCTGATTAGGTGCTTGCATTCGACCTCCTTTTTTTAACACCATTTTTGTTTGTATTCTGCATCACACCTATTTAACTCCCAAGATTCATTCCACTGCAATAGCAACATATCCAAATTCAATAAACACAGTGTCAGGAATGTTTCAGGAATTGAAATGAGACCGGTATGTTACGCACACGGATCAGGTTCAGTGTTTGGTACAGGAGTGCAGAGAGCAATGGTTTCAAGAGCAAAACCCTTGCTGCTCACTGAGCGTAGACAGTATCTTCAACAGGGCTGGGTTTGCTGAGACCCTGGAAGAGAAACTGCTAATGGAGATTCTGAGCTCTGCTGTTAATCAGTTTGGACTGAAAATAATAAGTAACTGGGACTATGAGGACGCCACGGTATGAGAAAGATCAGGAGAAATCATGCCTGCTCTTTTCCCTCCCAAACAGCAAAGTGCCCAGCCTGGGACTGGGGTTTTTTAACCATGAAGAAACTCTTCACAAGTGGCACGTCCTTCCTTCTAGAATGAAGGGCTCGGGAACTTGAAAGACACGGTTAGTAAGACTTTTAAAAGCTTCCACAAATAAAAAACAAAGCTTTCTCTCTGGTTGAGAAAGCAAGGGCTTAAGTTTCAAGATATAAACCATAGCCTAGTTGAGATGAAGAACAGTTTCAGCAGCCTCAGGAAGGTGATGATTTACAGAAAGCAGGACAGGATCCAGGAGAGGGGACTGGGAGCATTCCAATGGCAAACTAGTTTAACCAGTTTCTGATGAGCAGGATTTAGTGAAAAGGCATCGAATAGTGTGCTAGGTTACTCCCAACGCACCAAGCAAGCAGCTGCATTCTGAAGGGCTACAAAAGGGAACTCACAGTGCATGCTCAGCAGGCTCTCCACTCCAGCTTGCAGTCCACCTTACCCCAAGGAGTGCAGCACACTCCGGTGAGCAGGGCACTGGACACAGCGGCCTGAGGGGGGGTTCAATGCGTGGCTTAACCCCCTCCAACTGCAGGCTGCTGCCAAAGCCCAGGAGCTCACCTTTCCTTCCCTTTCCCCCTCTGCTTCTCACCGCCAGCTGCAGGGGAGCCAGCTCAACAAATCCCACCAGCAGCTACGGTCAAGACAGGGAAGGGATATGGGAGGTTTGCAATAGACTGGGAGGTTGCTCCTTTTTTTTTGTGGCAGCTGCTGTTAGGTCAGGGTGATTTTGAAACCATGGGACCTGTTGAGTTATCCAACACTTCTGTACCTGAACTTCCACGTTGTAAGTGTGTATGGGAATGATGGGGAGTTTTCCTCCACGGCTCTGATGCTTCTAAATAAAAAACGTCACAAAGCAAAAGTTTAAAGACGACAACTTTGATCTGAGTTGCTCTCTATAACACTAAGGAATAATTTAGCCAGAGAGAGAGGCAGAGTGAAGAATATGGACTGAGGTAAAAGAAAATTTAGGCTCTGAATGAATCACAGCTGAAGCTGGATGGCAGCGCTCGGCTGCAGCCTCGCCGCACGTGCCATCGATCTGCTCCACAGAGCCAGCTCCATCTCGGTCTGCTGAGCACAGGAAGCAATCAAAAAGTCCCTTAATCAAATTAATTCGTAACATTTAGAGAACAGATGTTTACATAGTACTTAAATGTCTTGTTCCATATGAAAGATCTGTATGTTAAACACTCCTAGGATAGCCCAGGAATACATAAAAGAAATCCAAGACAGAGATAGCATCACCCTTCATCTGCAAAGCATTTTCAGTCTAATGATAAACTTAAATATTTAAGTGAACGTGTAAATGTACACTAGTGTGCCTCGAAGATGGAAAAATACATGCTAACTCTTCTAGGAGACTTCTGGGAGGAGCACAAGCAGCAAGAGCTGCCCTAAAACCATAGGAACCCCTGACAGCTGAGATAACAACTCCGAGCAGCCTGACTACGACCCAGTGCTTCGTGCCCCTCTTTCAACCACACAACATGTAGGTACTTCATCCTGCACGCAGCAGCCTCGTTAGCAAACTCACCTCAAGACTGATCCTTCAAGAGGGAATAATTTATTTGACCAACACATCGTTGTTTTACATCCAAAATGATCTTTAAACAGAAACGTAAACGATCGAGTATCTCAGAGGATTTGTAAGCATCTGTGTCAAGGCCACTTTACACGCACAGCTTTCATCTGGAACACCTCCCAGGCTAGCCTCTAGATTGCTGAGTGTGCACTGCTAGGGGGATTGCCATTAATAACCTTAATTTACATAACTGATCATTTTTGTCCCCACGACATCTTCCATACTGTCTCATCTTAAGCACAGATACTCACACACGCGCACGACGTCCACAAAAACTGCCAGGGAAAGAACAAAAATCACACTTTGCGAGAACAAAAATCACAGATGAATACAGTTTTAGTCACAATAAACTATGACTCCTTGTAGAAGCTCTAATAACTCAGTACTCTAGAGAAGAAGCTAAAAATCTGGGGAGAAGATAGCGCTGCTTTTTTCTTTTGGCTGGGGTGAAACTTTTTCCATTCCTGAAAGCTAAAAGCTCTTTGAAATAAATACAGTTTGCACATTCTCTGCAGCTTAATTTCCTGAGGATTATGCACTGGACATGCTCTGACTGAGGCTGAGAATAGCTTTCTCTGTAGTCACTGCTCAGACTGAAGCTGGGCCCCCTCCAAGCATGCCAGCAGGGAATTTCTCCTGGTCCCTCTCCTCCAGAGACATCTCCTCTCCTGACACCAGCCAGGGAAAGGTGACAGAGGGGACAAGGACCAGCTACAAGGAAGAGCAACGTGGGAGAAGAAGCCTGAAAAGAAAGACTACCGGTGGAAAGGAAGGCTGATGTAAAACTGGTAGAAAATGGACAACTGGGTAGAAGACTGCAAATCAGAGCTGGAATCACAGCACGGCTGGGAAAAGCTGGAAATCAAGCAGGGAGGAAAAAGAGCAAGAAGACAAGAGATTATTTTAGGAGAAGGGATGGGAAAATAACTGAGGAAGACTGCGACTGGAGTCCAGTACAAGAGTCAAGAAGCAGAGACAGGATTTTCTGAGCAGGAACTTGGGCAAGAAAAACTTAACTGCTCCTCATCTCAATCCCTCCAAATTCAAGGTTCACTAAAACACGAGGCTGGAAGCTGTCGAGGGTAATCAAGGGAAGACTTGGGAGGAAGAAACAAGAAGGAGCTGATGAGACAGTGATGGTGAAAATAAAGTGAAAAGTGACAGTGGAAGACACCAGCTAAAGAGAACGTGGCATTCATTGCAGCATAAAGGATGCCAAGCAGGTGAGCCCAGAAGGGCACTCGCAACAACCCAACCTCCCAGTAAACAACTTTTTCCCTAATTCAAATTTTAGGACTACCAAGGCACTCTCAAAGGCAGTCAGCATAAAACTCCTATAAATGTTACGCTCGGCCGTACAGTTTTACAGATGGGAGTCAGCAGCTGCTCTCCACGTGGGCAGGGCTGGGGAAGGAGAGAAAGGGGACGCTCGGGTGCAACACAAGACAAGGAGGCAATTAAGCTTTTGAACTGGATCCGTTTGGCTTATCATACCCTGCAGTACAAACCCCAATCCATTCTCAGTTTTGGACTAGTGGAGCACCCAGAATCAGGCAAGTAATTTCGAGAGGACAAGTTGGTGAGGGCAAAGCAGGAGCTGAAGTTTGGCTCACTGTTTTCCTCCAAGTCCCTTTGGTTACTTTCTGCTCTTCACCCTGGGAAATTTTCAGTCTTTCAGGTTTTTTTGCTGTCGGCAAACACACGCAAAACTCACTGGGCAAAACACTGCATGCCACTAACAGTCTATCCTGAATCCTCTGATCTAATGCAGTCATTCACTTTATTATTCCAAAGCCTAAAGATAAGAGTTTCAACCTTTCCTGTTTTACGTAGACGAAAACATCCTATTACATGGAATAATCTATTTAGAAATGTTAACTCGCTCCAAAGTCCAAAGGATAAACATCTACATACCTGTGGTACAAAACTACATCCCACCTCCACGCCATCCTCCAAACCCCAGCTTCCACTAAGCGGGTATTTTAAGGTTGTGAAGTTGAGTAAAAATTGGTAATGTCAAAAAGACTCCTCCAGCAACCTGATCTGCCCCATCGTGTGCAGGCATTAGTGGTAAAGCCTTCAGAGAAAACCTGCTGCACTAAACTGCTGCGGGACCTGTTGCCCATTGACAGAGCCTGTTGCTCACTCAGTGCAGAGAACCAAACTGCTCGGCAGCGGCAGGAGAAAAGAGGCTGCTGCTGCCTACGTGATACCTCAGCTGCTTTGCTGCAAACTGCAGGGGTCTGATGAAGGAGGCCAAGACTAAAAGGACAGAAAACCACTTGTGGTTAGATAATCTGAATAGTGCCTTAGAGAACTGAATTTTACTTGCTTATCTTCTAGAGCTCCTCTGTGGTGTAAGAAAAGTCAATCGATCCCAACTTTTCATCAGCAAACTTTTGTCCAGGTGCCCGACTTGTGATTTGGTCTCATTTGTAGCCATAGTGAACGCTCACGGGTGCAGATGGAAGTTGTGGTTTGGGAAGATTAACTGTACAGTATACCACAGCACTGAGAGAATGCAGTCCTAGCTGCTTCAGTCTGCATCTTCAGCAAGAACAGGGATTTTTGCTTTTATTTCTCTCCCTCTGCCTCAACTCCTGCATTATCTCTGAGAAAATAGAGATCATCCCAACCTCTTCTCTCACGAGGATGTTGTGAAATTTAATTACACTCGTGAAGCACTCAGATACTGTTGTGATGGGTGCCAGAAGGAAACAAACAAAACAACAAAACCAAACCAAAACAGAAAAAAAAATCCAACACACCACAAAAAAACCAAAAAACCAAACCAAACCAAACCAAACCCCATCACATCAGCTACTTCATTCAAAACAGTTAGAATAAACGTGCTGAAAAGCAGGCATAAGTCTAGAACTGAACAAAGAGGGGGAAAGAAAATACTGAATAGTGGCTCACTAAGTGACCACAGTCCCTTCTGGAACTGTGAAGAGCAATTGGCAAGGAAGCCTAGAGGAATATAACCCCTCATCATGTAATTAATGACTATACCCAACAGCACGAGAAGGATGGATTCAGGTTGTGTCCCTTTGCAAATTTCTGGATACTTGAGTTTGCAACCTTCATTCCCTTTTCATACAGGAACCCTCTCTACACAATAACAGAGAGGGTAGCTCTAATTAACTTGAACAAATAGGAACAATCCCCTCTTCACTGTTTAATGAAGCATTTACCTGTTAAGGGTACCAACTGTACAGATGGGAGGATGGAGAGCACGTACTTTCCAAATTACAGCTCTGTGGTAGAAAACTATTCTTGCTAAACCTCTCAAATGTCTAAAAAAAATCCAACAGACTCCAGCTTCCGCTGTAAAAAATTAATGAACTAAGCTGAAAGCTTCTGTCAATTCCACAGAAAGAGATGTGCAAGTCCTGTTATCAACGGGAAAAGCAGCGTCGTTGAGAATTCTGAAAGGCTTGCAGGCATCATTCGGTGCAGAGCAGCTCGGGAAAACATTGGAACCAGTCAAACGCCATCCAAGTTGACTGTTTATTGAACTTCTTAACCTTGCCATCCACACCAAAAAGATGTTTTGATTCATTTGTCAAGTACAAGCTCTTTTATTTTGTGAAATAAGCGCAAAAGTCACGTCAGAAAGCAACAGCTATGCTCGGGTTCCCTAAATATTGACTGTTACTGCGCTAAATTACAGTCTGAAATGGATGGAAGTGGGAAAACAAATATTTAAATTACAAAAAAAAAAATACAAATGACTGAGAAATGGTTATTAGACTATTACACAATCACAGGCTGTCTCTGGAGGTCCCCTCCAACCCCTACCATTCTGTGATTCTATGAAGTTGTTGAAGCAGAGGTGTAAATATGCATCCTTTTGTGTTTGAAAGTTAATGGATGATACACAGTTAAATCCATATGAATCCAAAATATACAGCCTGGCATTCTCTTAAGCATTTGCTATTCCTCCTACTGGTTTTATTTTATTAAAACTAAAACTGTATTTCTTTGCTGTACGATATCTTTGTTCTTAACAGGCAGAGACACTTAGATCTGTAACAAAAAGCAAGCAGGCAGAAAGGGATTTATTAAGATTACGTTATCCTTAGTATTAACATCTGGTTTAGCACATAGTGGAAGGCAAAACATTTTTAATGTACTGTTTGTGTTTGTTAATGGCCATCTTTGCTTTCCCTGGATTGTAATAAAGAGTCTTTAAAATAAAAATAATCAATAAAATTTATGCCCACTGTCATAAGCATGAAACACAATATATTCCCATCCTAAATTATTTAACCAGGACTGTTTAAAATTTATGGCATTACCCTGGAAAGAGGCACACAAAGGATGAGTCATATTTTTGAGACTTTTCATGTGTTATGCAGCAATGATTACTTGCAGGGTAGCTGATGAAATATTTGGAAAGGGAAAGAGTAATCTTTCCAAATCGAGTTACATAACTTTGATGTCCATAAATGTAATACATTCAGTAGGCCAAGGAGAAAAGCAATATTTATGGCCCAAGCACAAAAATCTAGAACTGTAGTTGTAATTCTACCTAGTAGGTGTAATTACAACTAGTAGTTGTCATTCTTACTAGGGTACCAAAACTGGGAACAGGGAAGATGAGGGAGGAAGGAAGAGGAGCGATTCATCCTTGTGGAGGTAAGGGATGCTTACTGTGCTGCCTTTGCTGGTTCTGGAGCTAAGAAAATGGAATTAAATTGCATCGAAATTCCAGCGCAGATTATTAGGATGATTCCATTCAGGGAGCCGTAAATACAGGATGCCTTAACTTTGTGTTAACCCTATTTTTGGTACTGAGCTGACCACTTAAGGACATGTTCGAAGACGCGGAGATGTGGCAGCTGTCCATCAGCCAAGCCCCTGCAGCACGCACGGCTCTTCTGACCAGGTCACCGTGCGCACACCTTGCTGGGTCCGTAGGTGTGGGTGTGTACGTGCGTGTGCATACTCGCCAGAGGAGGAGGAGATTTAACAAAGCATCTAATTTAGTATATTTCATCTGAAAAAAGGTCTTTACGGATACCCACTACAGCTTCAGAGCTAAAGAAACTCTCAAAATACGTCGCTTCCAGACTGCTGAAAAACATCTTTAGTACCATCCTGGAAGCCGACTTAGGAAATCATTTTCAAAACTCAACTACAGTAAATTAGCACATACAGTTACATAACAAAACCTCTTCAGAAAGGAAGAAAATTATCTAGCAGAAATAATTCTAACGGACAAGGGCTAAATTCCCAAAGCAAGCTTAATTCAACCCTCCCCTGTGCACACACGTACTCCGAATCACAGAGCTACAAACCATATTTCCAGGCTATTGCTGGTGTTGAACTTTTTGCAGAACGTGGTTGGGTGGCTTTTTTTGCTTTCATTCAAGGTGTTCACAGCTGAGAAATCACTGTTCTCCTCTCCACAGTGCAATGTGCCCAGGCTGGACGGCCTCTCCTAAGAATTCAACTGGGGACGATATCTGAAGTATAACAAATATATTTGTACTGAAAATGACCGAGTTCCGTGCTTGCCAATGACTTGCCAATTAGAGGAACTGGAGTGAGGCTTTATAGGTATGGCCAAAGACCAGCTCTGTGCCAAATTTCAAGTACTTTTTCAAAAGCACAGAAAATCTAGAATGCTACAAAGGGAAGATGATAACAATTCAGTACATCCAAACCAGTGCGTTCTCCCCTCAGCTTGGTTAACAGGAAAAATAAATAAATAAATGGGCTACCTCAGAAAGTTATAAATCACAAATATCTAGAGCACACACACTATAGCCTGAGAGCAGTTAACCCAGCGTAGAGCGGTTTGGCCAAACTGCTAGTTGATGCTACCCACGTCACCTGGAAGCCCACCCTGATCTACAACCCACTGCCAAAGCTTCCTTACAACGCAGAACAACACCTGGGTGAAACTTGCAGCTTACCAGTCAAAAATAATGGGGTTTGGCTTGCAGGTGCACTCCTAAGTGAATGCCAGAGAACGCATCGACAGCAATAGTAACGTTAAATATACTCAGTTTTACTTCTGTATTCGAGTACGTGCCACAAGAACACTTCCAGCCTTCACAGAAAGCCATTCTCAACAGCATCGACAAGTGGGCAAAGTAAAATTTACCTGCAAACTGCTGCAGTTAGGAGCAATGATTTCACAGGACATCTTCAGTGATTAATGATAGATATGACTTGAGATTACTGCAGCAGATCTTAAGCTGATACAATAGAGGAAACAAATAACACTGTAGTGTTGTGGTAGCAGCTAACCACAGGCAGTCCAAAATCCCTCCTCAGCTCCAAACCAGAGAAACATTTTGGCCTATTGTTTTGCTGTTAAAAAAAGAAAGAAATCTGTAATTTATAAATTGATTTACTTATTTCAAGCGTGCCATAAGTTCTGAGCTTGAAAGACAGACATTTTTTGGAAAGTATTAGCAATAAAGACAAGGATCACACCAAGTAAGCAAACAGTGGCACAGAGAATATTATAAACAAAATGACTGAGTGTTGACCAAACTGGGTCCTGACATCAACCGAGTAATGGAGGGGCACCATTATCCAGAAGAACTCTTTTTTTAGCTGCCATTTATGTTAAATTACACCAATTATTGAGATTATGCTAACCGTAGATGAAAACTGAGAGCCAATGGGAAATGGTCAGGAAACTGATTTATTTTTATTCCCTTTTTTAAACTCTATTTGCATACATAAAATACCAAAAAACCCAAAGATTTTCTCAAGTCTGCAGTTTTTCTACACAGCAAACAGAAGTCATAAATCACATGGAGTAGCTACTGATTAAGTATTCTATGGCAATCGTGTGATATTCTTCTCAGGTGAACAACAGGGAGTCAGACAAGGGGCTATGTTCATTCAGAGATGCTGGGATACGCCACAGCTCGTTCTGTGTAATCACCAGGATGGAATCATTGGAAGTCCCACAGCACAGAGGGAAGGTGAGGACCAGGGGGAACACCAGTACCTGCTGAGCTCTCCTTGGGTTCTCTGACCCTCATCCACCCCCCTCTTACACACCAATCACCAGTGAGGTTTTTCAACTGCTTTAGAGACTCGGAGACTAATTTTGTTAACCTGTATTAAATAAATCTTAAGGAATTGTATCTTTATTCTGGAGGAAAATTTGCCCAGACAAGCTGAATGCCATTTAAGAGCAACCACCACTACACAGGCAACTTGGCCAACACCAAGGTGAATGTTTTCATTTTGAGTAGAGATAAAACACAGAAACACAGCTCACAGAATAACTGAAATTTAGTCATGTGTTGCACACCCAGGTATCAGCCTATTATTTTAGCTACTGTAAACAGCACACTTTTTTTTTTTGGTCAAATCTGAGGCTTAAGACAATGAGATTTGTCAAAATGATTTAAGAACTGGATATTTAAAAAGAGAATTAAAAGCATGATTTGTTAGGAATATACACTGAGAAGCTACATTTAATGTATTTTAAAACCTTGAAAAATGCAAAGATGCATTCTTTTTAAAGGCTTCTCTTTCTTTTTACGTGCAGAACAGAAAAGTTATCAATGTCCTAAGAAACCAACGCTTTGGCATCTTCACGAGTAACCTTTTTATTTTACCAAAGTTCAAATTCACAGGGAAAAAATCCTAAGGCACTTTAAGCTACAAGAGCTTTTCAAAGCCAGTCAAGGTATCACAATTCCTCATTTGTTTCTCCCACTTAGAAACATCTGTCTTTTAATGACAAGCAACTTAATGGCTTTGCCTACTGGAAATCCAGAGGACACAAAGCTTGCCCAAAGGAGATAGTGTACGAGTTCTGGTCCATGCATTTTTCATTGTATGTAGGAAAAAAAAACCCAAGCCAGAAAATGTGGAGAAATAGAAATAAAAATGGAATTTAAACTAGTCAGGTGGAAGAGGTTAGAACACCAGAGTATGACCAGCAAGATGAGCTACGAGTAGTCTCTCCTGGTCTTGGAATACTTCTCTCCTCTACTGTTTTTACCTGCCAAGAATTCTGATGCAGGGCAAGCACATCAAGGGAGATGATTCCACGGGAGTCAAAAGCTTATGAGGCAAAGTGGGGGAAGGAACAAAAAACCCAAGATAATTAGGGAGCGGCCGACAAAATTACTGACTGATCATTAGACAGTTACTCAGATAATTGAAGTTACACAAGCTGCTATCACAATTATGACCAAGTTATCAGAGTTACAGTTTTTTACTCTAATCCTAAACATAAGACCATTAGATGTTGGGAATTAAATTACTCCTGGAGCCTGTTTATCTCGGCTATCTTAGTAGAAGGACATGAACATATGGTAGAAATTTGTCCTTGCCTAAAATTACTCTGCTCATACTACATACATTATAAACATGCAGACAGAGAATGGCACTGCCAGATGTAGTGAAGGGAGTTAAGAGGGTAAGAATAGGGGTGAAGGAGGGAAGGGCTTCCTATCATCCCTTTCACACAGGCTAACGAAATAAAAATTCATAGCCCTTCAAGGTCCAGCAGGACAAGCCACAGCTGTGGTGCATGTACCCACATTAGGAGTACATGGAAAAAAAAACAAAAACAAAAACAAAAAGCCAGGAACAGGCACTGGGAAGTGAGTCCAGCTCAGACAGATAACCTGGTACAGTAAAGCAGATGTGGAGCGAGAAAGAAATGCAGATGCACCGGCATGCAGAGGTGTAATATATAAGCCAGCACCATACTGCACTGACAGAGCAATAGAATGTCCCTGAAGGATGAAACATCTCTGTAGTGAAAGGAAATAAATGCCAGGTCACTGCTAAAGAAACAAGCAAGCTCCGCGGGGACTCGAGAGACGTCTCCCCTTGCCCCAGGCTTCCCAAAAACCAGAAGAAATACAACTGAGAACAAAGGAAAGGGGATGCAGAAGAGATCTCTGAACACGAGGCGCTGCCTGCAGATAAGAATGAAAGGTCTTCCCCTAAGAAATGCCACAAAGCCAGAACAACCAAACGTGGCAGAACGTGCCGATCATAGGGAGACAGTTTTGACCAGGCCGGTGCATTTTATTTCTTAACTAGTTTGCATCTTTCCCCTTCCAGCATCAAAAATACAAGGGAGGCTTTGCTCTACCTAGAGTCCTGGTTTTGCATCTGATTTGCCTGTCAGTTCAGAAAGGAAAGCAAGTTTCCAAAGACTGGAAATTCCTCTGCTTCTAGTCCTTGAAATAAAAACACCATGCCAACAGAAACCCTGGAGGTCACCTCTTCATCTAGCTCAAAGAGAATGGAGAATTCAACAGGAAATATTTTGAAGTGTTGAGCCTTTTGGTGGTCAGCACGAGAGCAGCTATAATTGAAACCCACTGCAAAACAATGAGCCATATGGGAATCCTTTCCTAAACTATTACAAAACCTGCTCATATGTAAGGACAGGAACAACAAAGAGAAATTAATTCCTTACTGCTGGAAAACAGAATTGTGATCCTCAACAGAAAGGATAAGATCGGGCATATCCAAATTATACGGCAAGTGCAGAGAATTTAGTGCTGTTTTCCATTTCTGAGAAGTAGAACAAATAAAACCCTTATTTATTTATTAAAGCCAAGATTTTGACTCTTATAAACTCAGGGAAGTGAGGATCTCCTTGAAGTGTTTCCAGATCCACAAAAACAGATCGATGTCCTTGAACAGAAAAAATAAAAATACATCAGAAAGCCAAGGGCTGTACAGGAACAGAGGCCATTTATTCAGGCGTCATCGTTTTCGGCGCACGCAAAAATTCCCAACAGAACAAACACTTACAAAGCACTCTTCTCTAGAAAACAGCTGGAAGAAGAAAAGCATGAGGGAGCTCCGCATTGGTGACATCTGTTTTCACTGTTTGTTTTTCCTCAGTTTGTAACCAAAAGACTCGCTTCCTCTGCTCTCCCCACCTGTAACCTGTTCAGATTATCCTGGGCACTGACAGTCAAGGCTATTTCTCTCGTATGACTACCTTAAGATTTTAACTACTGTTCTTTAAGCTCCACCAGCCCCTAAACCACACTGCCATGCTTCCAGCCTTCCGTTTTTAATGAGCTTTTGTCCCCGTGGCTACAAAGGTAACGTGGTCCACTCAAGAGTGACAAGGAGGTACAAGACTTACCACATTCAGAGTCTGCTGAGGCAGAGCAGTGTGCCATGCTCACAAGCTGAGGTTCTGGGGGAATGGAGAAAGGAGGACATTTGGGAGAACGGTGGTGACAGGAGTGACAGTTATAAGCAACTGCAGGAAGAAATATTCTCCTTCCTATTGCTTTTGTTCCTTCTGCTGTTGGGGCCCTCTGAGATGGGAGGCACAGGAGGAATTACATCTCCTTTGTTCTCACTTTTTCCTTGATGCTGTGCTTCATTTCTTTTCCTTGTGCTAAAGGTTAGAGGAAAGAGAAAGTGTTGTTACAGGGAATAAGGAGCCAGAGGTCCGAGGCAGTTGTGGATCCATTCACACCGGGCAGGAGGTTAAGAATTATGAAGAAATGAATCATGTAGGACTTATCCTTTCCAGGTATTTTTCTTCCAGATACGAAGGATCATTGTAACTGCAGAGGAAACGGCTGGGAACTAGGACAGACAGAAGAATCAATTTCTTTTTCATTTGGGGCGTTTTATTTGAAACTAATCGAAAGACCAGAACAACAGCATTTATAAAAGGTACCCAGAATAACAAAGAATCTCCTGCTGACTTCAAGTCACATGGTACTTACATACAGAAACTATTTCATTTCAGCAGCTTAGAGTCAGAGCGATACCGATCAAAGGCACCTGCAACTGTCTTGGTTGCACATGCACTGGAGTAATTATGCATGCAAATGAGGAAATGAGACGTTTTTGTGGCTGATCACCAGTATAATTATATTATAACTGAACAGACGATCGTGGTAACTGTACACACAAATTACACATGCATGCAGTTTGAAAAAACCAAGCGTTGCAATCATTGTCTCTATTTTGAGGATGTCCCGCGGAAACACTGCTCCGTTGGAAACGATAAGAAGTATTAACTTATAAAAAGATGTATTTTTATTCAACTGTCTACTGAACATTAAAAAAATTTTAAAAAGAATAGAATAATCCGGTAATTTTGTTTGCCAAGCTGATGCATCAGCAAAATTTCACCACTGTCATAAAATTTACTAACTTGGAAAGAATATGACAGTGAAATACAACCTCTGCCTCCTCCGTTTTATATGTATTAATCAACCTTAACTTCAGGAAGGTGTTAAGGGATCGGCGATTATTTGACAAAATAACGCATACGATCAAAGGTTTTAAGAAGAGCCGAGCTAAATTTCCACTAGCTCATCACAACTCAATAGAGCTAAGCAGAAATGATTTTAAAGTTTGGATTTTTAGCAGCCTAAACACTTAAAGGATCTGATTATACTTCAGACCAGAAGAGTTGGTGCATTCAAACCCACACAAGGTGGGTACTCAAAGGTACACCAACAACAACACGGGAAATGTGCTTTCATCTCTCAAGCCCCGATTTTGACCCATCTGTATGAACATAAGGAACAATTCTGCTAGGGCAAAAGCATTTATTATTAAGTATTTCAAAGAGTATCACAGAAGTAATAAAATATTTAGATATTGCTGTATTCTGGCAGATCACGGCGTAGTCGTATTGCCTTCAGCTTCTCTACCTTGATTTTTGTTCTCAACAGTTCTTCTTCCAGTTGCTGCTTTCTTTTCAAACCATCCCTTTTTTCTTGGACATAAAGACCAATTTTTCTTTGATTTTCCAGTATTATTTGATGCTCTTCTTTCAGCATCTGTAACATCTGTGGGTCATAACCACACATTGGTCTAAAGCGTTCTCCGACCTCAAGCCTAAAAAGCTCGTCTCTTCTCGGTACAGGAGAGGGAGACATCATCACTCTCATATCAACTGAAGACACTGATGTTGAAGGAGACCGTTCCATAATATGCACCAGCTGGTGTTCTTCGTCTTGTTCTAAGGTCTCATTTTGCTGGGAGTCTATAATCAAAGAAGGAGGAGGTTTGACATCCTCTTCCGACTGCAGCTCCATCATGACTGTCGCAGGATGGTGATCCAGCATTGCCTGTGGTGAACTGGTACCAGCAATTGTTTCTTTATCGATACTAGCACTAGAACACACAAAATCATATTTAAATAATCCATTAAAAACTATTTTTAAAAGGCGTAGCTGTAAGTAACCAAAGCTTCATTTGAAACACTATCTATACCTAGGGCTCTACTTCACTACCTGAGCACCACCTGCACCCCTCCTCATTTCCACCACGTGTACACACGTGGCCATGTCTTGGGATCTATCACTATAAAGGCGGTGCAGCCAGCAGAGAACTACCCTGCTAGGCCCTTCTTCTGACACTGGAGGAGCAAGAATGGCTGTTAGTGACAAGTGAGAATAGAAGAATGGCTGTTAGTGACAAGCGAGAATAGAAACGAAGCAGCACCAAGTCATGCAAGAGTCAGAGGAAAGAAGTTATGTCATACATAATGGGATAGTAAAAGGGCACTAATTTAGACTGAATGGACTGCAGCAGAAGCATTTCCATCTCCCAAGCTTACTCGTCTCCCTCCATTCTCATGCTTTCCCTATTTATGATTCATGCACCCAAGTACTGGGGTTCTTGAGTATGTAAAACAATCGCAGAGTAAAATTACACAAAAAGCCATGGGAGGAGAAACCAGAGCCTTGCTGACCCTGCCAGTAGATACGGTTATCAAGCTAAACTTTCCTCCTTCTCTTTGAATCATTGATGTCAATGTCTTTTTTCTGAAGCTTCAAGAGAAGACACAGAAATGTTTCTATTAAGAACAGCCTATAGTTCTGTGCATTTCTTTTCAGAAGTACAACGCCCACTTGACTCATCTGTCTTTGTGCAAAGCCCTGAGGCAGCAGCACCTCAAATCATCATTTGACATTACATTGCCTTTAATGATAATAATGGCTCGAGTTGTTCCTGTCACTTCTCTACCATCATTTGTGTTTGAAGCCCTACACATCTGCATATGACTCCTTATCATTCTGATAATGCTTTTTTAAGCCAGATCAGCTTCTAGATCTGTTTTACAGTACAGACCTAGAAAGAATTCTTTCAGCATGACTGGGAAGGCAGTACAGTGTAACATGGGGACAGGAATATATTAACTTGGTACAGATACCGCAGCCAGCGAGTGCATCATCATGGCCATGACTGCCTAAAACAGGGCCTGTGATATGGTGGCTGCAGATATGAGACATTCCACAACCCCTGGAGAACTGAGCTGCTGCTGGCAGCTAAAGGCAGCTAAGGGCAGCGAGTGGATCCATGTTTAATGTAACATTCACGGGTGCTCCCCACCCCTGCGGGACCCAAGATGCTGTCTGTTAAACTGGGGGGGTGAGAAGTGTTTGTTTACACTTTTTAAGCTCCTTGTGAGCTTAAAAATCAACAAACGGAGAAACACTAGCTGATTATTAAAGCACTGTCCTGGTCAGCAAGAGATGCGCGCTCAAATTCCCAGAAGCAAAGGAGAAATTTTATTTGTACGCCCTACTTCTCGTGTAAATGCACTAACTCCTTAATCCAAAGGTGACATGATCGTCTCTTCTCCATCTCCCATGGTCTTCAACACTCTTGGTTTACAAGAAATAAGCAGTCATGGGTGCAATTTGCAAAGGACCCTGCTCTAGCCTGACATCCATTAACATGAAAGTGCATTTTCTAAAATAAAAGCATGAAAGCTTCTCGATACTCAATTGTAAAAAAAATGTTCAACAGGGTCAGAACAATATATTTCCCAAGAATTAAACCTGTCAACCATCCAACCATGCAAACTATTATAACTGAAGATTAAAAAAATTTAAAAAAATTAAAAGTAATAAGTCCATCCAAAGCAGATCTTGAAAACACACCTTTCATTTATTCCCTGAAGAAAATACCAGGCTAATCTTAATTCTATTGACTGTTACCTGAGCTGCCTATAGAGTATCAGTTACCTCACCTTACTCCCTCCTCCTCATGGCACAAAGCTTCACCTTTTCCTATATACCTCTTTCTGGCATTCCTTCTACTCCCCTCATTGAGCATCAGAAGCATTATCCCACACGCAAATTTTCACTTGTTTTCCCCAGTGCTGACTGTAAATCTGGGTTTCCCCCTCTTCACAGTCGCAGCTTCTAATACAGCTTCCCTCCTTCTTATTTGCTGGCTCCTGGCCAGCTTCTAGCCTGAGAAAAGTGGAAACAACCAGCAGGAGAAGCAGGTCACTGACAAAAGGAAACAGAGAGAGAGAGCAGGGAAAAAAAAAAAAGTGAGAGAGGTTAAAGAGAGGAAAGATAGGTAAGATTTAGTCTGACATAGACTAGAACCTCCAAACAGTGAAAAAAACCCCACCTCTTAAAGCATAATCCACACAGAACTAGAAAATAACCAAATCTTCAGGTAACTCTGATGAGCTTTGGGTTTGGTTTTGGTTGTTTTTTTTTTTAAGCCAGTCTCTTAAGAGAAAAACAATTACACAGCAAAGAGAGAAAGACTTGAGAAACAAAAGAGCCACCTCTATGGTGGTTACTAATGTTGTTTCTGACAACTTGATTGAAAAGAAAGACAAACAACAGTTACCACAACTGGGGGATGGTGTTTATAGCCCTGCAGGCACCCGTGATTCACCAGGTTTTGGTTAATCACAGCGAGATAGAAATTGCTTAGAGGTGCGATTAAGAATTTGGATTCATTAGAAGTTGTATTTCCCTCCTACAAAACCTAAGCCATATCCAGGTGAGTTAAAACCCAATACGGGGTTTTGAAAATTAGGGTAAAATGCAACTCAGAGTTAAAATTAGAACTATCAAATAATGATGTATTTGGGCAGAGGAAAAAAAAAATAATAATGAATCCTAATTAAATGATATTTTTTTCCTTCAGCACACAGTGTATTGGCTGTTCCTATGAACAACCATTTTGGCTAAGCAATAATCAAGTCAACCTTCCCAGACTCATAGGGGACTGCAAAAAAAAAAAAAAAAATAAAGAAAAAGGCATTTAAATTATAGGAGACAAACTATGGACATCATTAGCTCTCAATCATTCACTAAAAGCGTCAGTGCTTTTTATAAGCCGATCTAAACCCCAAAGTTCTCACACCATTTTTTTTCTTCCTCCTTACAAAAGTTGGTAGTCAAGACACTGCAACCTTTATTAGCACAATTAAAAGCCTTGTTTTGTTCCAGAGAATTCCTTGGAACCGTTCCTCCAGGGGCATTCACCAGGAGCAGCAGCACGGCCCCAGTTGCTTTGGACTTCTTTACGAAAAGGACCCACAACAGCATATTTTTAGAGCATCTGGCATGTTGGGATTTAGACAATTGTTACCATTCAGTTCAACCAGTGGCACCATGAATCCAATTCAGCGTGCGTGCGCATGGCAGCTTTCCTTACAGCGCTACGCTGCTGCACCAACTATCAGGATATCTGATTAAAATACGGAAAGTTCGCTTCTCATTCATCTGCTTGGGAAAATCAGAGAAATCAGAGCTTCCTCAAGGTTGCTGGGGAGTTACTGGACTTTTTTTCCCCTCCTCCCTAGCTTAGTTTTTATATCTGGAGGAACCAAAACCTGACCTAGGAATTTTTTGATCCCTCAAGGACCAATACAGAAGCAGCAGAGTGTTGCAAGTCAGAGATGAGGGGCATTAGCCAGCTGTGGGAGAAAGCCTGCATGCTGCCTGCCTGTATTATGTCTGGCTCAAATCTAGACACTGTGTCTCACTTTACTGAGCAGGAAAAGAAAAAACAAAAAAAAACAACAACAAAAAAACCCAACAAACCACCCCCCACCCCCCCAAAAAAAAAAAAAAAAAAAAAGAAGGAGAAAAAAAACTTCTAGAGTTGTAACCCCAAGATTCTCTCTCTTTTTAACACACCTTTTTTACAAACCA
>JANIJG010006768.1:23256-41596 GCA_024611175.1 Megaceryle torquata
CCCTGTTTAAGGTCTGGCTAAAATATAAACACTGGGCACCATTTAACTGAGCAGAAAAAAAAAAAAAAAAAAAAAAAAAAAAAAAAAACCCACCAACCCCCCCCCCCCCCCCCCAAAAAAAAAAAAAAAAAAAAGAGAGAGAGAAAGAAAACTTCTAGTGCTGTACCTCTCAGTTTCTCTCTCTATTTAAACCACCTATCTTACAAACCAGAGCTGCTCGGAGTTTAGACTGCAATTAGCTTTGCTCCAGTTTCAGGAAACCACCGTCAGTGGAAGGAAAGTGGAATTAAAAAAAAAAAAGGAAAAAAAAAAGAAATAAAAAGGCAAAACAACAAAACAAACAAAACATTTGCACTCACAAAGGCACTGTGGTGTGAGGAGTCAATCTCTTTTGAAAAGGATTGGGCTCAGTTAAAACGTAACATGCAAATATCAGAGTAAATGAGAGAAAAAAGGTGCACGAGTAAGGTTCCTTAGCTCTATGAACTAACTTCACTACAGATCCTACATAAACTGGTAAGAGTTCCATATGTTGCAAAATGACTGCAGTGTTACCTTAAATGGAGGAGAATAGCCATCACTTTGCCAGTGTTTGAATAATCTGCCTATTAAAAGGTAGGGGAGGGGTAGAGGTTGGAGCTACTATTTCCCTCTGATTCCCTCTTAACCCTCACTTCCCAGAGTACGACAAAGACTCTGAAAGAGGCTTTGAAAGAGAGCTGAGGGGGGGAAAAAAAAAAAAACGAATGCAGTGCTAAGTCACCACTGAGCTTCCCATAAAACAAAAAGCAATATTATTATTTTGTCATTGTTCCCCATCTGGGGATCTTTCCCTGGCAGAGGTTTCCTGCAGGAGGCTGCACAGAAGCAAAGCGTTACAGGGTAGGTAGGAGGCGCCATCATTTTCATTCAGTAACAAATTAAATAAAAACCCCAAACAAACAAACAAACAAGCAAAGAAAAAAAAAAAAAAAACACAAAAAACCAAACCCACAACCGTCTCACCTTTGAACACCGCTCCTGTCTCTTAAACACACATTGGAAATCTGTGGAATCATCTCCACAACTTTCTTGGTTGGCTCGGAAATGCTGCTTTTACAATCGGAGTGAGTCTCCTTTTGCTGCAACAGCTCCTGTTTGGCGTATTCTTTGAGCCTCTTGTACAGCGTGCGCAGGCCCTGGGCAGTGCGAGGAGGGCGATCGACTCCGATGGCATTGTAGTTATCAGCTATGATATCCCAGCATTTGTTTTTTTCCACTATTACGGAATGCTTATTGGTGTGCTCCTCCAGAATTTTAACGTACGGCTTCACGAGTTTTAGCAAATCGAGCTTTTCGGATAAGGTGAAATTAGAAGATCTGGCCTTCCCAACCATTGTTATCTTTGAATTAAGGAAGCCGTGCCTGAAGCCACCATGCAGTCCCTAGCTCTGCTCAGCTCTTTTTCACAAACAGAAAAAGATCAGGCTTAACTAGGCTAGTCTCATTTAGGCCCACGCCTACAAGGGAGGGTTTATTAAAATTCCTTCAGCTTAAGCTGACGCAGGTTCAGGAAATCTGCTTAAGCCAAGCCTGACCTACATAAGGCTTCAGACTGAAGAAGACGAGAAGAAACAAGCAAAATACACTTTTGTATGAGGAGACCAGACACACGCAGGATGTAAAAACATAAAGGTTTAAAGATTAGCGCATTACCCAGCTAAAAATTACCTAATTTAGCTTGAGTAACACGCTCTGACACATCTCCCGAGCTCTCTCGCACGTATCTCGGACTGAAACCTCGCTCGAGAGGGTTGTTGTTTTTTTTTTTTACATGTAACAACGTCGTCCCCCCCCCACAAACGCAACCATTGCTTTGTGGAACGAACCGCGCTTGGCGGGGGGCGGCGGGCGGCGTGTGTAGCGAGCTCCCCGAGAGAGCCCCCGGCCCCCGCCGCCGCGCTCCCGCCGCCATTTGCATAGTGCTGGTCCTGCTGTCAATCAGGGGCGGCGGCGCCTCCAGCCGGGTAGGTTACACTCAGGCGCGGGCTTCGCAGTAAAGCTGAGCTGAGCTTCTCAGGCGCTCGGCGGCAGCCGCCACGGGGGCTTCTTAAAGAGGCCGCTGCTCCCGGCGCAGGTCGAGCTTCCAGGGCGAACAGGAGCGGCAGTTAGCCGAGCCGAACCGGACCGGACCCGAGCCAGCGCTGGAGCGGCTTTTGGCGAAGCCTTGGGACCGCCGTTTTGCCCGGCGAGAACGCTCCGGCACGGGAGCGCCCGCCCGGGTCACCGCCCTCAGGCGATAGAGGCGACAGGCAGTCGTGACAGAGTGCGCTGCAGCGTGCGCACACCGGGATTTTCCTCCTGTCCAACAGAAAAAAAACCCAGCCTGCTCTCATCATAACATTTCCAGGCATCCTTTGGGATAAAAAGAAAAAAAAAAACAAAAACAAACAAAACAACAAAACAAAAAAACCCGTTTTTTAGGAAGACGCGCGCGCTGCGCGCCTGCCTCCCCAACGGCTGCTGGAAAACACCTTAAGCCAAGACTGCGCATCAGAATGCAGGCAAGGCTTTAGATTTCTGTGGTCTAAACTAAGTCAACAGCTCGGAGGAAGAGGAAAAAAAAAACCCTACAGCTGTAAGGAAAGCTGCTCTCAAATCTAAAAAGCAAAAACGAACTTTGAAAGATGACGTACACGGCTGAAAAGAGTCCGGAGGGTGGAAACAAACACCACTGGAGACTGGCAAACAGCTTCTCAAGCTTAACGTGTTCAGCCTTGAAAACAAGGGAGCCTACAAGGGGCGTGAAGGGAAGAGAAATCTAATTATAGTTTGAAGTATCTTAAGGCTACAAAGGTCTAGGTAGAAACTTGTTTGCTCTAAGGGGGGGGAAAAAAAGAAAAACAACCCCAAAGCAAACGCAGGCCGTGTTCAAAACAAGAATTCAAACTAAACAAAGGGAGACTTTTAACTGCTAAAAATCAATTGGCGTTTAGAGTAACAAGCACGTTTGGAACCCTTTCTGAGACTTGGCTTGTTTGTACCACCTAACAAAATTGCAACCAGTCCACTTTGCTGGAATTGCTTTCAAGCCAAGATTAAATAAAGCATTTTATAGTCTGAAGCCCATTACACTAGAATTTGAGAAACAAAATACTGATGTGGTTAGAGCACTGCATGAAAACCATCGCTTTTAAACATCTAATCTGGATTTCCCCACACTTTGCACTTTCCTAATATTAACAGTAGAAAGCTGTTGGTTGTCTTTTTTTTTTTTTTTTTTTTTTTGTAATTTATGCACTTGGTCGTTCAGCAAATGGGGGAAAAAAAAGGCTTTTTTTTCTTTGAATGTGCCTCAGTTTATGGCTCCGTCAGCCCCAGAATGGAGGAGTCGCAGGTGATCCTCTGCTGCACCCCGTGCTGTGGAAGCAGCGACACGGTGCCCGCTCTCTTGCCTCTTGCGTGGCACAAAGAGCACAGATGAAGAGCGTGAGGCAAAGGAACCCCAATAACCCAAATGAAGGAAACTGAGCCCTCAGTCCAGCTGCTCCCAGGGCTGTCAGAAACACAAGCAGTGAGAGGCTCTCTCTGGATCACCTGGCAGACTGAAGGAGGGTGTTACTGGCCCCACTGGCCGTGGGGCTCATTATGAGATACCAGGAAGAGTATTTTGGGATTGCAGAAGGCATAGTACAGGATATTTAGAGGAAGAATTGAAGGCAAGAAAAGGGAGGGATGAAAGTGGTTTGGGATAGAACAAGCATAGGAAATCACAGAATCATTTTGGTTGGAAGAGACCTCTAAGATCAAGTCCAACTATTAACCTAGTATAGGAGAATACTGGGGGAAAAAAAGAAAAAGAGATAAAGGGGCTGGGTGTGTGTAAATAGCTGCTCAGTAGGGTTGTCCAGCCAATGCCCCGCACCCGACTGCTGCAGTTTCTCCTATTGTATTGTTAAGCTACATTTGTCTGCTTGTGCCTCTGGGGAATACATCCTTGTGGACCTGGCCCTGAGGAGCTACACTTGCTTCCTTGATGCTGGGCTACCAGATGGAGCAACTCCTCATACAGACTTACCTACACTTGTATTACTCTAGCACCTTACTGCTTAATGTTGCTAGAGAGACGGCGTTTCCACACTAATGTAATTCTAGCAAAATACCGCTACAAAGATTTTTTTTGAGCCTGAAGGAATCAGTCTGAATTACATATTGTTCTGCAGGAGTGTAACATAACCCTTGCAAAACTGAAGCTGGCTGCCAAGAAAGATTTTTTTCCTTTTTTTTTTTTTATCCTTTAAAATAGCTCATGAGCCAAAGGTCATATCAGAACTTGGAAATCACAGAAGGCGAGAAGCATGGATATGGATATTAATGTTACACATAAACTCCTTTGAGCTAAAACAATAGGTGTAGTTCCAAGACAATTACCAAAAAAGAAATGCTGCTGCAGTCCACCCTTCATCCCACACCTTCTGCCAGCACTCCTCCTTACACAATACACTGCACAGGCAGCGGAGGGAGATGATCCAGCTAGACTAATCAATTCTTTTTAATTTTTTTTTTTTCCCAAGGATAAAGTTTAATAATTGGTTTAAGTCAATAAAAATGAGGGATATTGCCAAACAAGGAATTTCTGACTTCCCCCCAACCCTGTCATGTTCCTGCCCCTTCACTGTGCTGATATAAGCACTCACCAATCAGATCAGAGCAAGTCAGATCAGGGAATTGATTCATCTGCAAATTAATAATTATTTTTTTTCTGAGCTGAGTTAGTTTTAACCACCAGCAGTTCCCTGATCCAGTATGCCACAGGACAAATAACTCCCACAACAGAAATACCTTGGAGAAGCTTCTTCAGACTCTGTCTGGATCCTTTTAGGAATATGTTTTGCAGCACACTCTACAAAACCTTTTATTAGCATAACTGAGAGGACAGCAAACCACAGGTAGCAGAGAGGAAATTCTGGTCACTGCTGAAGGGCCACAGCCATACGTGCACCCCTCACATCACTGCCTTCTATACCTCCTGGATTAATCCACTGCACAAGGTATAGCTCATTTTTCCTTTGTATTTTCAAGGTGGAATTCACTAATCTACTCTGATTTCTGAAAAGAGTCTTGGATTCACTTTGTTGTTTTGTTTTTCAGTTTGCTTGATTCTTCCCTTAAAAATACCAAACCCAACCCAGATACTTCCCAAATTAAAAATTCCTCTTTAAATACCCAGTTTTCCAGGGGAGTAAATCTTCATATTTGGATATTCATGAAAAACGGGAGCTGTGAGAGTAGATCAGAGTGTTTTTCTAAGAGAAGGAAAATCAGCATGATGATTCAAAAACCGAGCAACAGCCTTTTGCTACGGTTGCAGAACTTCAACAGTTGGGAAGTCAGACTGAAAACTCTAGGTAACAGTTAAGTTCAGGTTTTTGCTGTGGCAAAATCTAGGAATAATACCTATAAATGCCACAAATAATGCATCCCGGGAAGCTATGGAGAGATAAACGAATCACAGCTACACTATAGTCAGAGATTTAAGTAGCCAAATTATTCTGAATTGCTGAAAAAACTCAATTTTACAAGTTCACGAATCACACATCTTTTACAAATCACAAATTTTACAGGTGACAGATTTCTGTCATGGCCAATAACGTCATCGAGTGGCCCATGTAAATTTAGGCACGTTCTAAGACAGAACACCACGTAAAGAAGAATGTCTTAAATCGGGGGCATCTTGGATGGAGGGAGAGGAAGGATCCTTTGTCACACAGAACTGAGGAAGAATCCCTCCACGACAGACTTTAAAAATAAAGAAATCAATTAATAAATCACTATAAGGTGCGTGATTCAAAGACAAAAAATAAACATCTGAGATAATTAAGGATTCTCTAAGGAAAAAAAAAATTGCATCTTGCAAAATATAGTTTGGATCAGGCAGCAAACTTAAATGTTGAAGGGAATGAATGACACCAACTTAAGTGATTCAGGCTGGGAGATTCTAGAGCAAAAAAGTATCAAATCAACAGATGAAGGATGGCTAAACTCTGTGGAGGTGCTCTGCCCACAAAGTGGTAGCCCCAGAATAAGCCTGAAGGAAATATTTTCTTGTTTAATAATCGTGCAAGCAAACTAGTTCCACAGAGACCTGGGTTTAGCATTTGCAATCACTCAGGAGCCCGGATATCTTAAGAGAACGATTGCAAGATTTGAATCAAGGGTGAAGTGAAACCCTGATACCCCTGTGCTTACAAGAAACTGTAAGAATGAGCAGCTTGGACGGGGTATGTTACACATGGCTGAATTTACTGGGCTACACTGGCAGTGGAAACATTTGGCAAGTACTGAGGCAGTTGCTCACCCTTGCAAATGAATTCAGCAGCTGCACGAGATGACTTGAGAGCGTCTATAGGTAGCAAGGACTGCAAAAGTTCCATTAGGTCATCGTATAGTCCTCTCTACTGACATGACAGCATGGCAGTGCCAAGTCATTCGATCTGCCTGTCTTAAGAGCCCACTGCAGCAACGGGTGGGTGAGAAAGTTTTCAAGGCTCAAGGTTTCTCGTAGGGGCAGTTAGGTAATCTCCAAAACGAGGGCTTGCAGGCATTAAGGAGAAGGTTGAGGATGACGAAGTTCTGTGGGCCAAACGTTGCCAGACAACTTCACCTGGAAGTTACGTTGCTTCAGTACATTCTCTGGGGACTTTAAAGAAATACTTTTAGACCATTTGTCTTTCAGATAGCTTTCTCCTTTCAAGTGACCTTTTTCTCTTGCCTTCATCAACAGTTTCACCATCAAATTTGTGCTTTCTTGTTCTCACTCTTGCTCTACATGAATCTCTCAAACCACTCCTTTCCTTCCTCCTGCACAATTCTTTCTAAACTTTTCTAAACTTCTCCCCTGCGTTGGGGGCGGGGAGAACAAGGGGAAGCTTCACCTCTTTTTTTCCTCCCTGCATCTATTTCTGTGATAACCATCTAGCACATATTAACTTCTACCATCTAACAGTTCTTGTAACTGCTGCGAGAAGAAGGGTGTGTGTATCTCAAAACCCACAGACGTTGATGTAATTATTAACTTTACACCACTCTCTTGAAACTAGCTTGAACTGCACGTGGCCTACTCCAGAGCTCTTATCAGCAAAAATTCCTAGCGCCGAAGCTAACTACGCTTCCATCCCTGCTGCTGATGTGAGGCTTTCGCTCAACATTTAGGCCACTGAAACGGGAAATATTCCAGTTAGACCATTAAAATGCCCCCCATGCCAAATAATAAAGAGTTAATCTTCATCTCAGTCTGACATTCCAGGGCCTACACATTCAGATCTGTAACCATCCTTCAAATTAAGTTTGACCTAAAGCTCCAGGACTTTAAATTACAATGCTAAGTAACTATACAGCACCATGAATTAGCTCTTCACTTTATAAGGCATGTCCTGAAAAAAAAAAAAAAAAAAAGGAAAAGCTTAGAGCACCATTCTTTAGAAATTCAGAATTGCATCCAGTTCCTAATACACGCTTGTATCTTCTCAGATCCTCTCTTTCAACAAGCCTTTTTCTGATGACTGACCACAAGCAGCTGAGAAATACAGAAAGATTTGAAAGTATATGAAATTATTCTTCAGGGTGTTTTGCTTAAATACCCATTAATAAGATTGCCTCTAGAAAAAAAAAAAATGGTGTACGAGAAGCCAAATTTCTGCAATTCTCCCATTTTTTCAAAGTGAGATTAAAATTTTGGAGATTACGCTTTTAAATACTGACCTCAGAATACTTCCCCACGTGCTGTTCCCTGCATTTGACATATGAGCAACTTTCTCCATTATTCTAATTTTCCTCATTCTGAGGACAGCGAGATAACCATCTTATCACTGTCTTGTTGATTTTAAGACAAGTTGTACTGTGACAAAGCTTCCGTTCCAGGGAAGAACTTAAGGCCCAAAGCCAAAAGCCTGGACTGAACTCCAGTTATGTGGGCATGGTAACAAAGTGGATCCAGACAATGAGCATAGCCACAGAAAGATCTGGTGACTGTCTTTGAAGGGATCCAGGCTAGGTCGGCGATAAATCTCATGATAGCTCAAAAGACCCTTCCCTTTCCTTTCAATGAGACATTTCTCATCCCTGCACCCAATAGCTGCATTCTCTGCATCTTCACTTAAATCCACCTCGGTATCTATTGGAAAAGGAAAAAAAAAACCACCAAAACAAACAACCCACCACACCCCACAGCAGGACTTTCCAAAGGGTGGGAGAGTGGAAAAGAAAAACATCCAAGAGATTTAAAATAGCTCTGTATTTCTCTTGCCCATCTTCACCCTTTACACACAGAGAGCCCAATAATAAATTCTGATTATCAAGAAGAAACTTCCATCAGAATAAATGAGGATACTGAAAGAATTACTACTCTTAAACCTGAATCCTTGAAAATAGTCTCCATACAGAGTATTTCCTAAATTCCTCTTTTTTAAGGCTACAGTATTAGATTTTCAATACCAGCACGGTTACAGTATTAGATCAGATTTAGAATTTCATTTTCTATATATTGCAGACTCTATGCTGTGTTTGCACACAACTCCCAGGAGCTAAATTATAATAGATATTCTGGGATAGTAAGTTCATTTCCCAACACATCCCCCAACCTCCCTTGGAAAGGGGAGCTTGCTTTGTATCTGCAGTTTCAAAATTAGGTCTCTGCCTATGCCCAAGAAAGAGTAAAGTCTTTTCTTCCTGTTTACAAATTTCAATTTTCAGTAACTTAACAAGTTAAAGAAAAATGCATCTTGACATCCAGTACATCTCTCTTCAATAGCAGATATATCACTACTCAAAAGTAAAGAACATAGCAATTTATGGGGTTTTTCACTTAAAAGAAGCGACGACGGTTCTACTCAATAGACAAGTTACTACTGCAAAACTTTCACTTTACTCCTTCCAAATTTTTGGAACATGTTGAATATCTTACATCTAATATAACTCCAATTTTCTTTATTGTCTGACTGTGTAATACCCTTTGGATTTCTGGTTTCCTTCCCCTCTTCTTCATTATCTCCCTCAGTTCAAATACATGTATCAGAACACATGGAAGGTGTATTTCACTGTCAGTTCCCTGCTCCTTCCCAAACGTGTGAATATCCTGCTTCTATCATCTCTCACTACACAGAGCCTAGCTATTCACATGACAGCAAGATAGGATCATATCAAATTATAAACTACATTGTACCAACCGTGGCAATACCCCACTAGAGCTACACAGGTCTGGATCTGTTTTACAGCAGCCTATTCCACCACAGTGCAGATGGCTGTCCCGTCCAGGAAGGCAGCTGTGCAGTTGCTGAATGTTACACAGTCTGTTGTTGCCTTTGGTGGTGAAGATGAAGAGTTTCTTCTCCCGGCCTCACGCTTGGTCGCTAATTCTACTACCACAGCACATCTTACCACTCAGCTGACAGGCAGCCCAGATTCAAGGTAAGTAGCAGTGGTTAGGGATGTGAACTCCTTCCACGGGCCGCTGTACAGAAGCACACTACGCTTTTCCTCTTGCCTTCAGTCTATGGCAACTGACTCCACGTTATCTGACCATTGCTACAATGCAATAATGGTTTCTCCACTGAGAGACTTTAAAACTAAAGGGGTAGGGAGTTCGTGGCTGCTGCATTTGGTGCTTCAGAGCACAGAAATAAAGACCTTAAGGACAGCATTCTGCTCTGTCACTACCACACAGGAGGTGATGGATCTATAGGAAGAGGAAGGCAAGAAAAAAAACAAACAACCCCAAAAACCCCCAAGAGTCACAAGAACAAGCAGTGCCAGACTACAGAAACTCTCTTTTTTTTCATTTTTTTTCGTAAAGTCCAGAGAGCTTTGAACATTTTAAGATTACAGGAGTAAAGTTACTTTGCTAAAATGCTGTTCCCTGCTTTGCTGTCATACCATCTCCACGTGTGAACATCCTGGTTTATATCATCTGTCATGGCATAAAGCCTAGTGATTCACATAACGGACACAATGCATGCCCCCGGCCAAGGCAGACTCTCGAGTGTGCGCAGTCAGCTGGGGAAGGACTTAGGCCAGCAACAGAGCAGGAGACATCATCTCACATCCCAAGAGCACCAAGCAAAAGGACTTGTCCTCAGAAGATGCCAGAGAATCCCAAAGCTGCAGACCAAGAAACACGAGCCATCTACGACTAACAAAAACAAATAAATCACAGAAGTCTCAGTCAGAAGTCTGCCTGCAACATGTTGAGTTGGGCAGTGGGTTGCCCCATGGGCAGTGGGGCACTGGGCCAAGAGGTGACAATTTGCATGTATAGCCACCTTGACTGAAGTATAAATGAACACTTCTGGAACCAGTGCCAGATCAGAGGTACAGGCAATTTCCCTTCTGATACATTCACATCAATCAATTTTCTTAGCCAATCCCCATCTCCCAAGATGAACTGATCAGACAGGTATAGGTGACACCTAAACACTAAAGAAACTACCCTGACTTGAGAAACAGCTTCTCTAAAAATCTGTCTGTTCACTGTTACAAACTATGCTGTCGCTAATGTTGGAGGAAGAAGGAGGGGATTCTAAGTCATAAAGAGCTAGCAAAGTGATTTGATAGAATATTGAATAACAAACGATAACAAAATCTACAAACTTGCAAAATCTAACTCATAAATAACGCAGCAATAAATGATTTTCACCCAGGCATCCAGTAACATCTTAGTCGTACTTGGCAAGTATACCAAGTGTACTCGGCAATTATTAAGAGTTCCAGATGTTTATGCAGCATCTTTTACCCAAAGGCTTCGCTGCTTTCCCCACTGTTTCTAAAAGCATTTGAACTCTGAAGTGCAGCTCCACCACTACAACAGGCAGATGGTAAAAATACTTCTGACTGCAATAGCTTTTCCCGTTCAGTCTGTGAAGTGTGATAATAGAAATGAATGCAATAACAGAAATCACAATTAATACTTCTACTTTCACAGATATCCAAGTAATTCTAGCAGTAATGTGCTTCATAATGAGATGTCAGGCTTGAATGTTTTTCGTGGCGTTGTCTAGAAACCAGAAGTGGGCAGTTAGACTGAAATTTGGACAGTATGGCAAATCCTGAAAATAACATTTTTTTATAATCCTCTGATTAAAAGTGATAAGCAATTGCCTGCTACTGTCATAACTGAATGAAAACTGCATTTTCTCTTATACTATTCAAATTAATTAGTGAAAAGGTTTTTCACAGGAGGTAGCAGATTAACCTCTAACAATTTTTTAGAGCTGAAGGAGCCAACAAATATTCACATTATAAAAACAAAACCGACTTAAATGAGCAGAGTCTAAACCTTCTAGACCAATGTACTCGGTAAACATTTACATTCCAGAAAAGACAGAGAAAATAAACTCAACACTATATGCAAATAATAAATACAGTTAATATACAAGGCATGAAAAACATTCAAAAACGTCTCAGGGCAAACACGTTAACCCTTTTATGAAACAATCTGTCTTCACCATTAGCTCAAAGATAGTATTTGAGTAGGACTTCTGACAAAGTTCCTCTTGGAAGACGCATTAACATGTTAGAGGTGGATGAAAGGCAAAGTACTCCAGAACCAGAAATCAAACAAGAGGCAGAATAAAAAACTGTACCCAGCTTTGCTGTTCACCTCCATCAGGTTCAAACAACGAAATCTCAGTCCAATACGAATGTCGTGTCGCGGTACGCAGGTGAAAAAGCTATTCATTTCCACACACAATGCAGTAAGCCCCAAGTCAACAACAGAGCAGCATTCTCCTAGTTTAAAAATACCATCAGAAATCAAGCTAGACACTCAGATAATAAGCATAAAGCAAATTAATTATCTATGCTTTATAGAAATAAAAAAAACCCATTAAAAACGCTAAGTTGAAGAAGGCAATGTAGGTAAAAACCTCAGTTCTGGCCAATCCCACTTACTAGCAACACTAAGGAGACACTAAGTATAGATCACACATCTGCCAGTCCATTCTCTCTTCAAATAAAAGTTATTTGAGTTTTTGTTGTTGTTATTGCTTACAGGTCCTCAGCATGGAATGAGGACAAGTAGAAACCAAGCACTTTTAAGAGCTGCGCTAATATAATTCCAAGCACATTTATGATTTTGTTTTCAATTACCGTTAAATAGTTTAAGGAATGTTGAAGTCATTTTCATTTTTCAAGAGCATGCAGACTGCATGACATCTAACAGACTTCTCTGGAGGCACGTGAGGAAAAGCACTAATGACAGTGTCAAATAAATTACCTCCCCTGGACACAGCCATTGTCAACGAGTACTATATTCTGAATACAAAACAAAGGTACCAAAGATTACCATGCTCTTTGCCTCTTAAAAACAAGCAGACACCGATTCACAAAGCAGTAGCAAAGTTCATTTTCCTTCAAAGAGATGCATTTCTAGAAAAGCACTGTTTTGCTGCACACACAGCTCGTAAGGACTATTGGGAAGCTGCCTGTTGAAGAGCATGTTCAGTATCTTACAGTTCAAACTGTCTTAAAATTACAAGCACATAGGTAGGTTTCACTCAACAATAGTTGCTACAGTCTTATTAGAACGTCTTAAGGAATGTCTCATCTCTTAGACTTTCAGAATCCCTTACACTTCACTTTTATGAGTGATATTTTAGGAAGAAGTTTATCTTGAAAAGAAGCCTAGAAAAACACGTATTTTTTAAGCCAAATACACTGTAATTTTTAGATTGATGCTATCTAATCAAATCCTTCCTTGTCTCCTGCAGGAAATGGACACCATGTGCCAGATAACCAGGGTTTTTTTTGAAAGAATGTGCAGCATTTTCCGGGCTGGGTTTACACAAAGATTAACTCTATGAACAGTGCAGTTGTCCAGTGGCCCACAGGTGTTTCACAAGAATTTCAGTGGAAACTGAGGTATTATTTACACTCCTGCACTGGAAGCCCAAACACAGCAGCTTGGAGCATAATATAAAGTTAACAGTTCTAATCTGCATTAAGTGACGAGATGATAAACCAAAATAATGCATACACACAGACTTCTTCAAGCTTTAGATTATTTTAATGCCCCCTTTAACAAAGAAATTGTCTTTGGCTGCAGAGACTGGCAGTCAGGTATCATTCCATTACCATACTCCTAGTAATAAAAAAAAACCCCAGACTGACACTGGCTTTCACAATTGGTTTGAATTACTTCTGAATTTTATACCAAAACTAGTTTTGACAAAACAATGTCATTTCACACTACAAAGGAGCTTATGGTTTACATCATCTACGTAATTGCTACAGCAGCTGTAATGAATAGCAGACAAAAGTGACGTAAAGGGCTGAAGCTATCTTGGAAAATCTAAGTTAAGAAATTACCTAAGATTTATCAGAGCCTTGGTGCAGGATTGTTTTCACAGTACAGCAGTTGCACCACCAGTGAACCTGATGACCACGCTAACTTTTGACATTAAATGTCCTTATTTTATACCCCATTTCATTGTAGCTTTACAAAGGCTTGCAGGGTTAGCCCCATTCTACAGACATGGAAAGGCTCTGGCACAGAATGGCTTGTTCAGTCACTCGGAAAGGTAGCAAGCAGCATAACATCAACAGAAACAGCTCACCCCACAAGATGTTGGTTATTTTGATACACAGAGAACCCCATACCAGCTGCACCTGGAATTCATCATACTGAAAAGCATTTATTATCCCTGCACGGTATTTTGGGTTGGGTTTTTTTTTTGGTTGGGAAGACTGCTGATTTCCCACATTATTTTGGAAATAAATCCACTAGTTATCTCTCAAGTGCTCTGCTAGACAGAAGCAGCAGACATTGATTTTTGCAGGTGTAGCTACAGGGAAGCAGGACCGCTCAGTCTGTCCCATACACACGGAACATCTTCTGCAAGTATGAGCTTCTTCAGAAGATCTGGAAGTTACAGCATGCAGCAGATAAACTCAAAAGCTGTAAGACCAGAAGGACTTAAGACACAGAAGGAAGCTGAACCTTGCCAAACAAAGCTCATATACTCTGGGTCACATCACATGATAATGGCAGCATCCTCACAGGGCTGTCACAGGGGACCAACCGATCAACCCCCATTGTCTGGAGGTGAAACCCAACAAGAAGAGTGAATGGGAAGGGCTCTCCAGAACACCTTACAGAATGAAGGCTGTTGCTGCCTGCTGGGGCCTAGAACTCATAAGATGCTAGAAATGTCATCGGGTGATTGCACAAGGCTCATAATGAGACTTCTGAAGGGAGAAAAAAAAACAACAACCAAAGACAAGCAAAAGGGGACAAACAAAAGTAGTTCAGGGAGGAGCAACCACAAGAAAATAAAAGGAATAAAGCAACCACCTTTCAACACGTGACCGATTGGTATGCTTGTCCAGCAATGTACTGCAGTACATACATCCTATTGTTAATCTACATTTCTATTATGTTCCTGGGTGAAGGGACTCTATCCTGCCTGTGGCAGAGTGTGGAAGTGTATATGCCAGCAGCTGGAGCTGAACCACACACAGGTCTCTGGGGCCAGGTACGCGATGTGCCAGCAAGTGGCAAGGCTGGAGCCCGTGCAGACTGCCTGGGTACCTGTGTCAGCAGGTCACTGCTAGCAAACACCAAGCTGGACTAGGTGGCAAGTAGGGTAAGAGGCATGAGAGCCAAGTGTTGGAGCAGCCATAAATCTGGGCCAGACATTAGAGAGACCAGAGTGTCTCAAGAGTTGGCTACTGGAGGGACCAGGAAGCCCAAGCAAGTTACTGGAGAGAACGGGGTGTCTGGGTGTTGGCTACTGGTAAGTCTGCCTACCAGAGAGACACGTTTGGATGCATGTATATCTTGTGCACAAGGCAACCAGGAGACCAGTGGATGTAGAAGCCCACTGCTAAGCAGACCAAGTGTCTAATGACAATTCCTGGGGGCACCTATAGTGTGCTTTACCTGTGTACCAGCAACTGGACTGGGACCTGCAGGCCTTCGTGATTCATGTGCCCACAGCTGGGATGTCCAATGAATCAAGGAGCCAGCTACTGAATAGACTGTGTAAGATCAGCTGCTGGAAGGGTCTATATTCTGTGTCTATCTATATGTAGCTGTATGTATATTCATTTATTTTCCACAAACAGGGGTTCCCTCCGATCAGCCTGAGAGGGGAATGGGATGTGCCCACTGGCACTGCTTGCATTTGCCCAAGTGCTGTGTTCTCTGTGCTGGCCCACGTTACCAGCCACCTGTATATGTATATATGTATTCCATGCATGCCTTTCAGGAACATGTGCTCAGCCTCCCTATTGGCCAGACCCTGGGACAGGACACTACAGCGCCTTTGCTTCTATCAGACTTCCAGATTTAGCAGCTCTTATCACAAACAAAATTAAATAAAACTTTATTAAAAGCCTTCTGAGTTATAATTCTGACCATTATGGAATCAAGGTGATAAACAGGCATGAAATGCCCTTTTAAAACTCCACTCATTTCACAAAATATTTATCAGTTAAACTAATCCTAAAGCAAAGAGGAAGATCATTATCATGGTAATTAATTATGAGGAAACAACAGCAAATTAACTGTAAGACAGATGTTGAAATGGCTGAGCGGGCTCCAAGAGGAGTGATTTTCACCCAGCAGTATTAGTAACCCAGCTAAGTACACCTGAATTCACACAACCCAGAACGTCCCCGCGCTGTACCTGTGATCAGGGCACATGAAGAGTGGGAAATGAAGATGCTCAAACCCACAGAGTCCTTCAGCTCCATCAAAGTGCATTTGCTACAGCTCAGACACTTTGGTACCTTTGCAGAGCTCCCTGCCTAGCTTTTTGGAGCAACCTTACTGGGGGTAACCAATGAGTAAGTGCACACACGTGAAGGAACAGAGCCAGTTCTGCTCTCAGGCTACACCAGAGTTAGCAGCCCAAGCTTGAACCCAGAGTGCCCGCTGGAGACACTGATGAAAACCACTCGGACCTTGCACAGTAGAAGAGAAGCCTTCATGGACTCTGAAAAACGTGAATCCCCTCGGAATGCCTACCACCCTCTGCACAAGGCCCACGAGGTTAGCAAATTGCAGCACTTTTCCACTGTTTGAGGTATATCCACTCTGGATTCGAGTGAGCTGACGCTAGTACTCTTCTGGAAGACACGCACCCGAATAGCAGTGCTACCACCTGGCTTCTAAAACTATCAACTTTTTTGCCTTTTCTATTTAAAAAAAAAAAAACAAAACAATTTAATGTTTGTCTCTTTCACCCTTCATGCAGTAGAACACCATTGCATGACCCTTATATTAGCATTTCATAGAAGTTTCATAAGTAGCAAATCATTCATAAGCTTTCAAATTCTCTTCTGATATACATCAGTAAATAAGAAAGAGCATCTTACCAGCTTTGGGCACATTTGGTGTTTGCATTTCCACCTTGCTGCACTTAGGAATGCTGAAACATGCTTTTGTAGCCTTTACTTTTTCAGTTGACTCCACAGACTGGGTAGAACTTGCGTTTTGATTCTGGCCGTGTATTTTAGAACGCAGTGAAGCACTCCCCTCTTCCTCATCTGTCTGCAGAAGAGAAACAAGCTCACAATGGCTTTTCCTTCCTCCAGTTGAAGAGAAATGGAGAAAGGAACAACGAGAAGGGATTTTAATAGATATTAATCCTCATTATCCACCTGCATAAATATATGCATCCCTACACAAATAAATGTATGCATCCTTATACATATACACCCCTACACAAATAAATACATACACCCCTACACAAATACACCCCTACATAAATAAATATATACACCCCTACAGAAATATACCCCTACAGAAATAAATATATACACCCCTACACAAATAAATACATCTCAGCATTCACAACAAAAAACAAATGTGAAGAATACCAAGCCACTTGTGCAAGTAGTTTCTGAATTTAATTTACTGTAGATAAAAATCAGTAAAATTTGTGATGGTTTTTTTTGGTTGATATGAAAGGTTTCAGAGGAAATTCCTTGCAGAGAAACTGCAGTTTGATGTACTGACATTTCATTACTAATTATCTTGGGTTTTTAACCGCGTTTACCAAAGCATTTCAAACACTTGAATCCAACAAAGCCCACACCAAGATACAATCGCTAGCTCAGTGAGACCGAGTGTTGCAGTTGGGCTCAACAGTGGTGACTTTTATTTATTTGAAAAACATTTTTCTACATCCACTTCAGACTGAGAGAAACCTACGTCAGAAGCAAGATCAAATGTAGTAAGAGCAAAAGTATCAACGTCTATTCTGAATAGACTGATTAAGCAGAGATCATTTGTGGTGAGCTCAGATGCTGTCTTTCAGTAACAACACTGTACAAACAAAACAGACTTTGTAGTGCACTGTTCAGTTTACCTGGTTTAATTTAATATCTTGGTCCATCTCCTGAGTTTCACTCCTGAGACAAACCATGGTACTTTTTCCTGGTGGTATAAACCTTGGCCTTTTGGCTACATTTCCTCGCGCTTGACTTGGAGCTGCTGATCGCCTCATATTGAGTTGTACTGCTCTGGAGGGCGGGGAGGGAGGAAAGAAGGAAGGAAGCAGATAAAGACAACTGTAGTCAGAACAGGCTTTAAATATAAGAATATATCCACAGCTAATAACATAAACCAAAACATTTTAAAACAAAATAAAAAGACGGCGTAAAAGATTTTCAACTAACGATCTTAATTCACAAGACAACTTAAGAAAAAGCAGTATTGCTGCCGTGCATTTACTGAGAAAGGTTGGCCACAGCAGATTCTGCAGTTGAACACTTCCTTTTTCATTTGAAAAGCCAGTAGTGGAGCTCTCAATAGCAAGAAATGCTCTGGAGATGAGCAACGTAGGGCTGCTTAACAAACCTACACCGGTTTATAAAAAGAAAGATGATTTGAAACAGAGCTAACTATTCTAAACACTTAAAACGTCATTCTGAAAAGCCCATTATTAGTGCACAACGAGCAGTGAACGTTGAAGGAATGTTTCGTATCTGGGAGTAGTATTTTGCATTAAACAATTGCATTAGTCATTCAGTTTCGGTGTAATAAGATTAGAATTCAGCAGAAAATTATCTCAGAATGACAGTGGAGATTAACACTCCATGTTACGTCCTCTTCAACGGTGGAGGGACCATAATACAGGTTTGCCACCAAAATACAATGCCAATATTCCCCTAAAGAACCTCAGGACAAAACCAGACACCAATGTTAATATGACCTTGGCATCATATGGTGTTAATAGGGACCTTGGCAAGGTCTCCATGGGACAGCAATGGGCCCGTGGGGCCAGGAAGGCCAATGGGCTCCTGGGGGGCATAAAGAAGAAGGTGGCCAGCAGGTCGAGGGAGGTTCTTCCTCCCCCTCTGC
>JANIJG010006770.1:5543-21277 GCA_024611175.1 Megaceryle torquata
AATGTCTAATTTTTTCTAATTTTCCTTTTTTTTTTTTTTTTTTTTTTTTTTTTTTTTTTTGATGTACTATTCCCTACTATTTACTTCATAAAGACTGTTTTTCAGCCATGGGTTACACAGACAAGATTAGAATTAATAGCCATTTAAGAAATACTCCGGTGTACATTGAATTATCTAAACCAATATATTTTCTCAACAGATATACCTGTGAGAGCTTCCTTTTATATGTGCACAAATAAAGGAATGGATTACTCTGCTATAACTTACACGCAGAAGACACAACTCTTGAGGACTTAACCACATCAAAAAATAGATTTAACATCAACAATCAGTGCTTTTTGAGAAAATTCCTTGGACACACCACCTAACCTCCAGCAACTGGCATAAGAGATAAGACTGCAGCAGGCCTCCTGTGCCATATGTTTTAACCCAAGCAGAACTCATGGTTAATATCTCAAATGATATGAAACATTTATAATTAAGCAATCAAATTCCACCCATAACTCTGGGCAGTAACTAATTCTGTAACTTTGTGTATGTTTTCACACAACAGCAAAAGCATTAGAGCTGTCTTAGCCTTATTTGAATTAATGATATAGGTCTGCATTAAATTTGCATTAGATTTGTTTGATGAGTGCTTAAGTCTCTGAGTTGGCTGTACACCTTGCAATTCTCAAACAGAAGCTGATAATTGTTATTACGTCACAGAAACATAACTAATATGTCTTAACGTCCAACGGCTTTATTAGATTGTGCTTACTGACTATTCAATTTAGAGATCTTAAGTGGCTAATGCACAGCTCGAAAAGCAAGTTTACATATTCCTGCAATCTATCATGTAGTGACATGGAATTCCCGTGACAAATACAGACTTCTACACTGTGACATATGCATAGCTAATATGGTAACTTAGAATGTTTTTATAGTTCAAAGGAGAGACATAGGTACTTCTAGCACATAGTTAACTTCATTCAGGTATCAGAACCTGAAACATATGAAATGTGTCTTAAAGGAATTTATTTCTATCTATTGACTAGTTCAGCTTACTGGTACTCTCCATTGACTAACCAGGATACCAAGGCTTCAATCATTTCAATGCACAGGCACCTCTGCCTTTTAAGGTAGCCTAAGTTATTCAAGCAGCTGCATTGTGCCAAGCAGATGCGCTCCTATATATGCATAGTTGTAGATGAGGCTGTGAGACTTTAAATCAGTTAAAACAGAAGCCCTTTTTTTTTGATAATTACAAAGTCTTGAAATTTAAAAAACCAGAACTTAATATTTTTTATATATATATATTTTGAATATTTTACTTTAAAACCATTTTAAGAGTTAAAAAGACCACCACCACCAAAAATGGAATTAAATTTTTTTCAGTGATTTAAGAAATAAAGCTAAGAAAAGATTTTACAACATCTACTCCAGTTAAATGATGGACAAAGAAACACAGTTTATAAAGCTATTTCAATTTATTTTTTAGGTTGTAAACAAGAAATAAGAAGAGGTATTGAAGTTGATATATGGAAGTATAATTGAGTGTAATCAGACAAAATGAGAAAGTAAAATAAAGACTGAATGAAGAAACAGTTGCTAACACTCAGAACATGTAACATCTTCCCAGGGAAATTAAAGAAAAAAAAGTTTTGTGTGTTTTAAAGCCAAAATGGACAAATCAATGCAGGTAAACCTGCATTAAGAGACAGTGTAACCTAACATATTGGAATGTAAACAGTGTTGTGAACAAAAGTTTCTAAGATGAACTAAGGTAGATAAATGTGTCCTTCATGCTGACATCCAGGGAAGTGCTGGTTCAGACACTACATGATTACTTCCTTATTTCAGTTGATCATCTTTTTATGACTACAACTTGTAAATAGCTGATATAAAAGCAAATCATGAGGCAATTGTCAAGGAAATGCTTAATTACAAACACCTGTTTACCTCACAGAGGTAAAGCTAATTTAACATAACACACTTAAAGTGCAATATTATCTGTAATAATATCAGATTTCAATGTGTCTAAAATGCATTTACAATTTTAAATTCTGACTGAAACAGGAGAAGTAATTAATGGAAATTGGTATCTTTCTGCTAACAAAACAAATATAAATTCTGGCTCTGAGAAAGAAATCAGAATACATATGTAATTTAACTGTTAAAAAAATCCATGCAAGAAACATGAATTTAGGATTAGCTGTTTTTTCAGTCCCTTTATATTAATTGTAATAGACCTTTGTTACAATAAAAGCTAAAAAATAGTCTATCAGCTCATAAAACCTCTCTGTTGATGACAGAAAGTGAAAGAATTTTCCCTTTTGTTAACCAGTTTATCATAAACTTTCCCAGTTATGGGAACAAGTAACGGTAACACTTTTCAATGTCAGAATTTCTGTTGTTTGCATTGTATTTAATTTTTTCTTGGAAAGGAGTAAGAACTGTACTCTTCTACAATAAAGGAAAAAAAAAAGAAAAAATGTAAACACAACTGAAATCAATGAGCAGTTGATATGCAAAAGTGGGAGGTGAAATTATAGATACTTGACTGAGAAAGCCATGGACCTTCTTCTCCATATATGTTGGTGGATGGAAGAGACTGATGAGTAGGAGACATTAAACAAGAAACAAAGCTTTGATGTTTATAAATCCTGAACTTCTGTCCAGAAATGGCTTTCAGAAAAGATGGTTCTGCATAGATATGACATATTTTTCTCATTCTAGACAAAAGGTTAAAACCTACAGATGTGTTCAGAGGTTTGATGTGTAATTTAAATCCAAGCTAACAATTCCTTAAAACAAATACTGATTAATTATTCACAGCCTTAGAGTTCATGGAAATCTAAATTCTTGCCTGTAATATAATTCTTTTACAGTGTTTCTATTGTTTTGGCTCTCACATCAAAAATATGTACATACAAATTCTCAGAAGTTATTTGTTCAATACAGATCTTCCATTCCCAAAGTAAATGTTGTGACAGCTTAATTATTAGATTAAAGTTAAACAGCGGTATTTTTTTTTATTTTATAGGTATGTTTTAAAGGGAAAGCATAATGACCTGTTTAAATTATTAGGTGTTTATGGAAGCTTTAGTTATTTAACTAGCTGAGTAGGCTTCAGCTTCCCAAATATGTCTCTACTTCACAACTGGAGTAGAAAACAAAATTTGAGGGGTATGTGGGCTCCTCCCACCATTTAGTGTTTTCTATTGGCTAGCCATATTAATTTAAGGAATTCTTTTACGTAATGTATGAGCTAATAAATATTCTACTTTGGGGATATTGTAAAAGTTATTTCTTAACTCAGTGTTTGCAATTACTGTTATGAGTCAAATGCCATAAATGCAATACATTTGATATAAATGAAGCCCATGAGTAATAAATCCTAACGTTGTGAGCCCTCAGCATCTGCAGGAAAGGTGGATTTCCATCACAGTGTTCCTAGCTCACCCTCTACGTGAGAGGAAAAACAGAGAGAGAAGAATCTGAGTTTATATCCTTCTGTCGAAGAGCCCATGTGTGCCTTGGTGTTTCTTAGTCTTGCCAAGCACCCAGCAGATTATGTATCCAAGACTATAATTGTGTTTTGTGTGTGGATGGATAGGGGGTCTAGAAAATATTTGGTCTTCTTGAACTGACAGTTAAGGTTCTTTGGGAAGATGGAATAAAGTGCTCTTGAGATTCCAGAAGCAGTGTTTATTAATCTGTATCTGATAATAAAGAGTTGATATCAAGCTTTCCTGTAAATTGCTGCATCACTGGAGATATCTTAAGTATCTCAATCTTCTGTAGTCTGGCTATGGGCTATACATTCATCATTCTCTATGACCACTTTGTGCACCTCTTCTGCTGCTCTGCAACCTGCAGGCTTCTTCTGAGATCTCTTGTGAGTATCTTGTGAGGACTACACGCTTTTGGTTTGATATCCTTGTCTGTCTGAAGTGGCATGTATGTTTAGGCAACTGAATCATGTCCTCTACCTCTCCCTGATATTCTGAAGAGTATTGATAATTTAGAATACCAAAGGACTCAGTTAACTGATAGTTTGATTATCCAAATCACTGAAAATATTTAAATTTAAAATAAATTGCTTTTAGAACAAAGTGGGTGTACATGTAAATTCTAAACATGAAATAAAAGGTATTGAACTAGGTGGAAGTAGTCAGGCTGGCTTATAAAGCCATTCCAGCTTTAAAACACAGTGAAACTCCTGTTTTCAAGAACACTCATGGCAGCAGTGCACTCAAGTAATGGATACAAAATCCTTTTTTAATGTTCTTAAAGTACAACCCATGCTACCAAAGGTTCTTTGTTGTTACTGTTTTCTTTCTACTTGATTAATGAAATAGAATTAAAAAGAGTGAAAAAGCATAAGAGAATGTAATTTCCATTCCCCTCTATTCTAACAGTCCTTCTAATACTCTTTGAAATTCTAATCTGCTTCATGCCTCTAAGACAGAGTTACATAGGAAAAATAACATAAAAGAAATTACAAGGCCCATGAGACAGAGTTAAGCCTCCTCAGTATGCATGCTGGGCTAAGACAATCCTCCAAGCATCTGGTAAAGAAAGTATGCTTTCAATCACACTTTGTAAAGCTCATGAAGTAATTAGGTGTAAATACTCAAAATTTACAATAATTACATCTGTAAAGAAAAATAGAAGCAAAACCTCCAGAACCCAAAACTTCTGGGCAATAGATGGACAGTGAAAAGTCACCATGCAGATTTTCATTTTACTTGGATGGGAGAGACTCTTTCAGATAACAAAATAAGTAGCAAACATGAAACTCATTGGAAATATTCGTAACTGTTGGAAAGATAAGGCTGAATTAGGAAATACAAGTTCCTATATGAACTTCATTTGAACATTTTTACCTGAATAGTTCTCAAATGATCTGGCAGTTTGGTGCATGGAGAGAGAATGGAAAGATAATTTATTTCAATGTAAGGTGCGGCTTTTCTAATGAGCATTGATCTGCATCATCATGCTTATTATAGATATCAGGGTCTCAGTTTGAAAAATGGCATCAAATAACAAACATAGTACATTAAGAAAACTTACAGACTACTTGTCCAATGGATATTGAAGCAATTTTTACCCTAGCTTTACTCAAACACTCGGGACTGGCAGTAGGGTAAAAAACCATGCATAACAAAAATTTGCCCCCAGAATAAGGCGCTGCTGAAAAAGGATCACCAGGAAAAAAATGTTATAGTTAGAATATTTGAGGGTGTCCACTCAGAATCCGAGAAAGTTAACTGTCTTGAAAGAACTGGTACCAGTTGGAGATAGCTATTGAATGTTGTAGAAGAGAACGAACAAACTGGAAAAGTTCTAGAAAGAAGTCCTGCATCTATGCTGGAACTCATGGAATAGTACAGGCTGGGGTATGACAGTGAAACTGCTCTTTAGAAAGGCAGCTGGTGTCCTGGTGAATGTGAATCAACAGTGTGCCAATGTGGTGAAAGCAAACTACACACTGGGATGTATTCATTGACAAAAGACTAGCTTCAATATTGAGGAAAGTGATTATTCAGCATTGGTGATACCATATATTAAAAATTGTCTACAGCTTTGCTTTCCCAAAACAAGACAGATGTTGACAAACTGGAGTAAATCCAGTGAAAAGCCATCAAGATGCTTACAGGGTTGAAGCTTTTCTTATATATAATGAGAGAGAGGGACAGAGAAATGGCCTTGGTCTGCTCTCTCTCTCCTCAGAAAAATTCAGTGCTTAATCAAACAGAGCCCTGAATAAGCTCTTCTGTTATTTTAGGGTCTGTTCAGAAGGTTGCGCTCCACAGTTCCCTTGTTGTATGATTATATGATTCTAACTGGGAAGGCTTAAACAGATCTATGGGCAGGTTTTGTTTGTTTGTTTATTTGTTTTCTCAGAACAAACTTTTTTATCCTAAAATGTATTTTTAAATTTAAAACAATTATCTTCCTTAACTACCTTTCTAATGCATGGAAAACATGTCTCAGTTCTCTAAATTTTAAAAACCTCACATCAGAATCTAGTATTCTATAATCCTTACTCTTTTTTTTTTCTCTGCCCCCCCCCCCCCCCCCCCTTTCCTTTCCTCCTCTTTCTACTCACTTTTCTTTTTTTTTTCCTTAGGATGCCTTAAAGTAATTGATAAGAAAATAACTTCTAATTCCAAAACACCTTTATGCACACCAATTATTGATTATTCTCGTGAAACCAATTAATTATTTTGTATTGTTCTTCCGAATCACTATGATGACTCTGCCACCTCTGTAGCCCTGCTGTGTAGGGAGAGCTTCTGACAGGGGATCATAATGATTCACCTCCCTTGTGGTCCACTGAGTGGGATGAGACAACTAGGAAACACTTTTATCCTTTCCATTCATATACCATAGAATTATTCAACATTTCCTTAAGTTAAATAGTAAGGTAAGTAAGCTTTAGTACTTTGCATAAAGGCAATGCCAATGCCTTGATCATTCTATGAAAGTGTTTGGATAGAAGCATACTAACTGCCTCTTTTAATCCCATCAATCTTATTTTTTCCCTTTTCCAGCTAAAAATCTTTGTGCCAAAATAGTCTGTTCAGGGAATTAACTGACAGCAGAAATGATCTGAAAAGTGTTTTTAAAATCATCTATGATAATTTTAAAAGAGTAGTTGCAATATTTATACTAAACCAGCAGCCAAGTGCTCTATACTATAGAAACAATTCATATCAATGAGCATTGTCATAATTAGTCAGCTTTTGTGTTCAAAGGGGATGAATTTTCCATCTGACACTTTTTATTAAGAAATTAAGTTGCTTTTTCTGGTAATTTTTACAGCTGCTTCTGAACTATACAATTAATTTGAATTTGAGTTGGCATGAAGGCAACACATCCTGCCAGCAGTTTCCTGATGGGGATATCCTCTGTGTGGTACAGAGAAATCCCAACCACACACTGAGTCAAAAGAGATTGATTCTTCCTCTCTCTTCAGATAAAAAAGCAAAAATAATAATAATACTTTAAAAAAAATTAATTAAATTTTATTGGACTACTCTAACTTACTCAGTCAGAGTCTGGTTGTTAACTTTTACCTTTCAAAGCCAGAAATAACCCCCTTACTGATTCCCTTTCTTATTCCTGAACTGACATATGCAGATTCTGACATCTTCAAAGGCCTGATCTGGAGCTAGAAAGTAAACAGATGAAGTGCTGAAACCAGTGAATGCTGTTGCTGACTAATATTTCAGAAAGTTTTGAAATGTGTCACATGCCACAATGTTCTAGGGAAAAAAGTGAAATAAATATTACTGTTTGTGGCATCTCAGCTTTTTCAGTATGTATAGCAGTGAATACAGTACATCAGTAATGTAATCCATAGTTACTCTTTGGAACAGATTCAGATTCTCCTAATTGTCGTTTGAGGGAAAATCATAGCCAAATATTTTTAATGTAATATTTTTTTTACATCTTAAAAAAAATCATCCTGACACAGAGAAAATACTGTACTTTCAATAAAAATACAGACTTTTTAATTTTACTACAAAGCAAAATAATTCTCTTTCTTGTATTTCAGAGCTGATGAGGTATAATCATCAAAAAGATGGTCATTAATTTAAAAATTAATTGATGTTATAAAGGATTATGTGATCTAAACTGATTACAAATTTGAAGGTGTCAATTTAATCTGTGGTGGAAAAAACATCCTTTACACAGGGATAAACTAATATTAGAGACTAGGATTAAAGACGAATGTTGTATCAGAAATAATTTGAATGAAAATATGAAAAAAATCAGTATTTACTAATATTAGAAAATAAAATAATTTAAAAGACACGTATGTAACATTTCTTTGATGATTTTCAAAAGAAAGATCAAGAACATATTTTCATCGTCACAACTTCTGGATTTTCTTTTTTCAAAAAGCACAAGTAAAAAAATGTTGCCCTAAAAATTATTGCTGAATGAAACCTCTATGGCTCACAAATTTACTGTTTCAAACACTGCTGAAGTATTTATTAATCATTGTGTGCACAGACAGCTATGGAGTGTGAACACATTCTACGTAGTAGATAAATTTCTCTGAAATTACTTTCCTGATCATCATTTCAAATTTTGAGCATAGCTAAAATCCAGCCCCTAAAGTAAAAATTTGATTGAGTTGGAACAAGACATAACTTCAGAAATATGATTTAGGTAATTACTTGAGCTAAAATTTCTGAAGAAACTGGAAGAAAAATTTTTATAAGAATCAATCCTGTAAGTATATTTTCAGAATATTAAATTTTGGATGCAGATTAACAAAGCATTTGCCATCATGCTTTCATTTTATCACATACCTTGACTGCACATTCTCTCTATAGCTCTGCAAAAGACACCTTATGAACCCTATATGCCTCACCCAGAAGAAAATAAAAGAAGACAGAAACTTTATGCCATCATTTGTAGTGACTTTTAAGGGAAAAAATATAGTAAATGCAGGCGAGACAAAGTATCAGATTCAAAAATTCCATTTAGCTGATTTCTTGGTGAAAAATGTCAAAGGCACCTAATTATCACTATTAAATTATTATCAGGTAACTTTGTTAATGAGAAATAAAGATTTTGTATATGAATGAAATTTATATGTCATTGAAATACAAAGATGATATTTGAAAGAGGGGAAGTGAAAAAGTATTTCTGGAGTTTGGGTTTCTTTAGTGGAGGGATACACAGGTGAAGGGTGAGCCTATCAATCATAAAGTGTCAATATCAATACATATTTTCAGAGCAGCTTCAGATCATGCTTTTATTTGCCGTTTACAACAGTGTTGTTGTTAACCTGTCAGGCAGCTAAACACCACATAGCCATGCCCTCATTCCCCATGATCCACCATTTCAATGGGGTAAAGAGTTAATGAGCTGAGATAAAGACAGATTAATAGGACAGAAAGGGATGTGATGCACAGTGCAATTGCTCACCACCCACCAAGTATTGCTCAGCCAGTTCCCAAGCTGCAGCCCTTGCCAGATTTCCCCAATATGTATAACTAGCATGACATCATATGGTATGGAATATGCCTTTGGCCATTTTGGGTCAGCTGTCCTGTTTGTGTCTCCTCCCAGTTTCCTGTGATTCCCAGCCTTCTTGATGGTGGGGTGGGAAGCTGAAAAGTCTTTGACTTAGTGTAAATCCTGCTTAGCAACAACTGAATTTATCAACATTATTCTTATACTAAATCCAAAACACAATATTGTGCTAACTACTAGCAAGAAAATTAACTGTATCTCAGCTGAAACTAGGACATACAGCATTTCAAGCCTTTGAGCAGACAGACTTTTTATTACATGGCATGAACACAGAACTGCTGCAACCTTTGGCTAAAAGTAAACAATTTGCTCCTGCAACATTTATGATTGTATAGCTTTATATACATACATACCATCATTTGAAATGGAAGTACAATATCAAACACATTTGTTTTTCATATGTGTCCTAAGAACTAGTGCTAATCTGGTATTCCAAGAAATATCAATATTTCACACACACACAGCTCTGTGTAGCAACCTTTTTCAAGCAATGGTGTGCTCTGTGCACAGTTATACATGCTGTACACTTTCTTTGGTGTATAACCATACACAGGCAATATGCATGTATCCAGCTACTGTTTCCAAAACATACCTTAAAATTAGATTATTACTCTAGTCCTGTAACATGCATGAAAGTGAATGGTAAAGTAACCAATTAATACATTCTGGTTATGTGACATTTTTTCTTGTTTTGTACCTCTCACTGAACACAGACTACACTTAAATGAAGGCAATCTCATTAATGCCATTTACAAGTAGGATCTAGTATGTTGCCCTTAATCAGGCTAGATTCTTTAAAAGATTGACATGCAGCAATATATAACTCAAAAAAAAAAAAAAAAGTGAATGGCTAATTAAAAAAATAAAATGGAAAAAGATGAAAGTACATTATTTGTACAACAAAGTCTTTATCATCCTTTGAAAAGAGACCACACTTCTCAAACATTTTTCTCCTGCAGGTCTATCTTTCCTATTTTTATTAAATACATTTGAATCATAATCTATTTTATTAAAAGTGTGCTTCAAAACTATTACATTATTCAGTATTTTTCTCAAACTGATCATCAAAACAAATAAATACTAAAATGGAAAGTCCTTTTCACAAAAAAAAAAAAAAAAAAGTTCTGATATGGCAATATCCCCATCTTTTTTCATGGTGAATGCTCCTGTAAAGAATTAATTTACCTTTTCTGCAGTGTCATTATCCTTTCCAGGAATTTCTTTAATAGTCTCTGTTCATAGACCTTACAGATTTGAAGAGGCTTCTTTTTCCTCATGTCTCAGGGATTTAGTGTATTACTACTTTTGATTCCCTAATTTAGCTTTTAATCAAACCTTTTTTTTTTGGCCTAACTGTATTTACACTTTTATCGATCAGATGCTTCTTACTACTACAAACCTTTCCCTTTGGTGTTTATCCCTGTTTACACTTTCTCAAGGATTTCATAATAGATGGCGTGAATTGGAACAGTGTTATCAGTATTGTTGTTGTCAACAGGTTCTGCACTACCTGCAAGCATGTAACTCTCTGAAGCAGCTGTACCCTTTAGCTTTCTGTCAAGGTTTAGGGTCAGGGCCATACGCTAGACCTATATCAGAAGCCTTCTTTTAACCCCTCTGCCTTCCCAAAGGGGAAGAGAAAGGGAAAAAAGGAGAGATACTTGTGGATTAGACAACTAAACCAGCTATAATGAAATGAATAACAATAAAATGGAATATATACAAATTCAATATTGAGCCCAGCTCCCCTAATGGCAGTTACATTACCATCACCACTGATGCTGTGAAGCAGGAATGGAGAAAGTCCCAAACTGGACTTAGTGGCAGGTGGAAACTGTATTCAGGAGCTGGATTCTGGAACTGAATTCCAGAACACATGGGTCAAGATCAAAAAACAGAACAGACAAAAACCCTCCTCAAATCACCTTCACAATCCCTCATCTTTATAGCAAATATGACTTATACAGGATGGAATACCTCATTGTTCTGTTTAGGGTCACCTGTCCTGTCTGCTCCTCCCTGCAGGTGCAGCCTTTTACTTTCTGCACCCCCAATATGGTACACAAGATCCATCAGTGATCGTGGTCTCCACACCAATCCTTAGTACTAATTCTAAACACTGAAAGTTATCACCGCTGGAAGCAGACACTGTCTGCAACAGCACACTGTTAACTTCAGAAAGTGCAGTTACTTAGAAGAGATTGAGCAGAAAAGTAAAATCGGTGAATAGAATTACTTCTAACTCAAAACAGGACACTTCCTTTTGAGTTCTTATTTTTACCTAGTTCTCCTTATTAAAAGTTAAAAGTGAATTCTTTGGTCATTGCTACTTCTGTAGGGATGCTGAATCTAAGCACCTTATGTTTCCTCTTACAGATGGTGCTTCCACAGTGAGATTTTTGAACCAGATCCTACACTTCACTGAGCCAAGTAAAGGATTGCTTTTCTTTCTGTGGGTTTGAAATCCAGCTATTCTGTTAATTATAGATATCACCTGTTGTGATTTGACCTTTGTCCATATAGTAATTGAGGTCACATATTTGTTTCTCACCCTAACTTTTCTTAGGCTACAGCAATCAGTCTTATTTCTGTAGTTGTTTAGGTGGCAATACAGACACTATTATACTTTTCCTATTTAGGCCTGGGATTTCAATTCCTGAAGATTCTGGTACCCGAAATATTAAATTCATTAATTTCAAGAACTCTAAAATGCATGCTTCTACTTTACCACAACTATGTTTTACGCTATAGTTAATATATATTTTGTAGCCTGACTTTATAATATTCTGTTATTATAATTTTCTTTCCATTAAGCTTCTAATTTCAGTATTGCCTTCATTTAAGACACAAAATACTGATTTTCTTATCTTAGTTAGATTTAGATGTTTTAATATTGAAATAAATCTAATATTCAGATTCTCTCAGCTACAACTTCTTTGCAATATTTTGTCCATGATCTGTAGCTCTCCAAAAAAAGAACAGTTTTTTTGACTTCAATTTCCATACCATCAGTGTGACCTCCTCTTAAGACAACATACCAAATACTTTGACCAATCAAAGAAATTGATGGTGTGTACCATGATTATAAAATGATGAAGACTCTGGGGAGTTTAACTTTTAATAAAGGTGAGAAGGGTTTGCAAATACATTTTCATTATTGTTGGTGTTTTACATGGTTTAGCTAGGAATGATACAGAAGCATGCAGAATATGACACAAGTGCAGCATAGGATGTGTACTGAAAGTTCCTAAGGGACCTTTTTACTTGATCAAAGCCAGGAACAATATGTATTTTCTTTCCATAAAATTGTAGAGGTAGAAAATTTTCTTTAGCAAGCAAATGCCAAATAATTTTATCTGAATGTAAAATCACTTCCTTTCTTATGTCAAGAGTACTGCAGATTCATTTCATATATAAGACTTAGCCTTTATATCAACACATTATGCTAAAGATTCTGATATTATAATTGCAGATGGTTTCCATAGATACATGGAAGAAGACTGGCATATTATGGTAAATATTGAATTACACTAAGAATGCACTGAGGTGTAAATTTTCAGATGACAACATCTATGTTAAGGATTCACGGAGGAAAAGGAAAATGTTTTTATAAAATAATAAACTCATGGATCAAATAATGTGTTGAGTAGAGTATGAAAATAAAATGTTTCCAGTACTCTTCTTCCCACTGAATTGTAAGAGACTCAAGTTCTAGTCTTCACTGTCCCACCAAAATGGAATGCTCCATTTGTTGTAAACAAAAAGTCAAAAATAATAATAATAAAAAGACTGTTTAAGTTCAGCCCAAAGATCTGCAGTGCAAAACATAACCCAATAGCCATTTTTTCTGCTGGATACCATTTACTTTCCAACCTAAGCCTGTTTCAGCAGAAGGAAAAAACCAAACCCCACAGTATCTTTTCAGTATTGTTTAGCTTTTTGCTTGTTTGTTTGTTTTTTCTAATCGCTTTCTTCTGAATTATTACTGTAGTACTGTTATTCATAACTGATTTTCCAACACTTTCTTAATAACTCGTGTGTTTGATTTAAACTAGATTTCGAATGAATCAGTGTTAGAGGTACCATAAATCTCAATGGGATTTGAAGAAGGGTCCTTTATGTCTAAGTTCTCAGTGACAGCATGGAAAGAACAAATATGGGCAAACATCAGTATACATATTCATGAACAGCTTAAGTTTTTAAACAGAAAGAAAAGAATCATGTCACATTTCACCTCAACCCTTTTAATGGTAAAAATGGAACTGTATAGAAAAAAAAAACAACCAAAATTCATAATTAGTCCTCTGTCAAAAGTCCTGCTTTCTCTGGACTGGATATCTTTGCCCTAATACTGGCTCACAACAGTTATGCAAGAATGAATCTGAGTTGGAACACAACACTTCTTAAAGATCAGTCTGTGACACTTCAAAAGAATGCTGAAATGCATTTGTATCTTCAATGCAACTTCATTAAGGTTAAAAAAAATTAATAATCCAAGTGTTTATCCATCTGGAAATAGTGTGCTTTCTCTTAAGTGATCTCATCACATTACGTAATCAGATCATCTGCAATTTACCACACACTGAAGACAATTAAAATAAATTCTTTAGAAATGTTGCTTGCTAAGTGAACATACAACTCTCTTACTTCCAGAAAAATATGTATTTAGTATAGAATGCCATGTAATAAATGTCTATCACCAATACCAATATCTTTTGTCACACTTTGAAAGCACGGAACTGTTAGCATTTGCATTTGTGCAGCATTCCTTTCTGCAAGGGATGAGTGACTTCAAAATGAGATTGAGACATCACTCATATACTGTATATCCTTATGTGTCCTGCAATTTATACCTGAAAAGATTAGAGATAAACAAATACAAAGAAAATCCATAGCTTTGCCACATGTTAGTACTATTTGATTGTCCACTGAAAGTAATGAATAAAGGTTACAGCAGATAGTATACTGTGTCCCCATGAATAGTATAGAGTCAACTGTAGTTTCTTGATAGAAAGGAAAGTTTTAAAAGTCTATTTTACTTCTGGATATTGTTAAAATATTTCGTAATTGCTTATGAAAATGTTGAATCAAAAAGACTGACTGTATTTTGTGGAAAAGCGACAAAAGTCCAAATCCAGTTCCTTTTGCTTTGAATGAAAACCAAACCTAAGAAAATGCTTCATCAGCACAGATGATAGTGAAAAGTATACAGCATCTTGCCTTAGTTACTGAATATCAGATTGTAACGGTTGACTTTTGCAGAAATAGAAGCAAAATCTCCAAATTTTTTCTTAGTCTAGAGAGCTGCTACTGTTTCTCCTCCTTTAAAATAGATACATATCAAATAAGGCTGGGAAAACAAGACAATAAGCACATCTCATTTCTCTTTTTTTTTTTTTTTTTTTTTTTTTTCTGGGCTGCTTGTGGGAACTTGAATTTGCAAATATTTCCTTCTGGCATTGAGGACAATGAGGTTCAAACTTCTTTTTTTTCCTATCGATTCACTCTTCAAAGTGGTTCTAATGTACAGGCTCACTCTGAAGACCAAGCCTTTTGGGAGACAAGAAAACTGTTGATGAGCTTTAAGCTAAAACATGTGGTGGTTCTAAACAAACAGGGAAAGGAGGTTACTTTAGGTCTTTTAAAAAATACTAGAAAATGTTTTTTTAAATAATCCATTTCCTTATATATGCATCCAGTCTTCTACTCATAGTTGTTATTGTTTCCTAATGTTATTTTAGGTGATGTGTATAATTTAGGAGAATACACTTTATGTTGGATCAGATATTGAATAAACAAGTCACTGTGTGTCCACATCAATATGAAAGTGGCTCATGAAATGTAACTATTGGTTTGAATTATTGATTTCTTGTGTAGATTAACCAGCTTCTCCATGATCACTTATAAAACTAGTACATTATCATTGGAAGATAAGTAATGAAAATTGGTCTTATCAAATATTCTCATTCTCAGTTTGAAAGACATGAATTTGTTTCCCACCAAATGAGTGACAAAAGAGATCTATTGTAATAATGTCTTTCTCATTTACAGTTTCATTATGTAAAGAAGAATTATTTGCACATTCTTCCATGTGTGTGGAAAGAACAAATTCTCTTCAGTTTAATCAGTTTATACAGATGATCTGTAATGGCAGCATGTAATAAGAAGCCTTGCAGTAAGAAGCATCTTATTCTCAAACTACACTTTCCATTAGATATTTATAGTTTTCTGTATTTTGTCTGTGTAGAGTGCCATCCACAGAAAGACTGAATTCTCCTTCCTTCCTGGTGATTCACTATCCTACGCAGGCTTATTGGTTCATTGTTCCATCTTGATTGTCAGAATGAAGTGTCACCACCGGAAAAAAAAAAGAACAAATAAGACAAATGTTTTTAGCACGACTGGTACAATGTAACTCTTATGTTCAGTGCTCTTTAGCATTACTGGAAAACAAATGCATTAATTTATATTCAATTAATCCAGTCTTGATCTTGTCTATCAAGAAAACTATTAACAGCATTGCAGAATTTTAAGTCAGAGGTATACGCATAAAGCATGTATAAGATATAAAAATATATAATTTTTTTTAAAAAAGTTCCTATGCTTATATATATCATCTTATAGAAATTTCATAGATCTATTAAAAAAAATCTGACAAAGTGCCTACAGATTTTATTCAGATTTTTTTTATT
>JANIJG010006771.1:0-17574 GCA_024611175.1 Megaceryle torquata
GGGGGGGGGGGGCGTCCCCCCCCCCCCCCCCCTGGGGTTTCTCGCCCTCCCCCCCCCCCCCCCCCCCAGTTTGGAGCGCGGATGAATTTCAAAGCCCCTCCCCCCCGCTGGGCCCCCCGCCCGGCTGAGGCCAAGGTAGAGGCTTCGTTCCTTTTCTGTGGCACCGGGGGGGGTCGCGGGGGGGATTTGGGGACATTTTCAAGACAAACACTTTCACTAAAGAGGATTTAAAAGTCTAATTACGGCCAGTTAAGGGCTTTGTGGACCCGGCCCGGGGAGGAGGGGGCTCGTTGCCCCCTCCCAGTGTGGGGCGGAGGCAGGGGGCGGGGGGAAAGGCCGCATCCTGCACGGGTCCTGCGGGATCAGCTCGGCCCATGGGGCTCGGTCCCGCTCGGGCAAAGGGATGGGACTTGTGGGGGTCACTCGGCACCGGCCCCCGCTGGCCTTCAGTGTACCCAGGGGCTGTACTGCCCCATGTCCGTGTCCTGTTTCATCTGATGCCCTATGTCCTACCCTGTGTCCTGCCCTCTGTCCTGCCCCATCTACTGCCCTGCATACTACCCTGTGTGCTACCCCATCTTCTGCTCCATCTCCTGTCCCATTTACTGCCCTGTTCCCTGCCCCACATTCTGCCCCTTATCCTATCCCATGTCCTGTCCTGTATCCCACCCCATTTCCTTCCCCATCTCCTGCCCTGTGCCCTGTCCATGTTGTGTCCATCTCCTGTCCTACCTCTTGCCTCATCTCCTGCCCTTTGTCCTGCCCCATGTCTTCTCCTGAATCCCGCCCTGTGCCTGCCCCACATCCTGTGGGGCAGAGCTGATGCCCCACTCTCAGGCAGACCCCCACCCAGTCCTTCACTGAGGACAGTGCTCACTGTCCAGGTGCCCCCAGTTCCAACTGGGTGGGGCAAGGTCTGTGTCCTGTCGCTCACACGGGACCCTCAGGACTGCGGTGGGTGCAGGCAGAGCCTGGTGGGTGCTCCCCACCCGCACCCACCCCAGCTGCTGGGCCGAGCGGGCAGGTTGCTAAACAAGTTAATTAGATCAAGGAGCTAGAGGCTGGCTGCGGAGCGAGAGCCCCGACTGTCAGGCTGCTGGAGTTGTGAAAAAGTTAATTCAATTAAGTTTTCCCTCTAAACTAATTAGGCCGCAATCTGCCACGCAAGGAGCTGCTGCTATTGCTACCCAGAGCCAGGGGCAGAACGGCAGGGGGAGGGGGGAGCAAGGAGGATGAGGGGGATGAAGGGGGAGAGGAGGCAGAGGGGGAGAAGGGGAATGGGAAGCTGGATGGGGAGGGAACTGGGCCACCCTGTCCCTGACCAGCCAGGTTTGCAGGGCAGTGCCAGGGAGAACCCCTCCATGTTCCTGCAGCTCCAGTGGGTGTTGAGATGCAGATGTGGGTGATAGCTACTGGTTTTGGTGGGGGAAGGGAGATGGGTGCTGGCATTCGGGGCACACAGTTGTCCCCCAGCATTGATCCACTTGATGAGGTGGGTGGGTGGGGTGACCCCTCATCCACTCTGAAAGGTGTGGCAATGGCAGTGGGGAGAGCTGGGCACGGTGGAGGAGCTGGTGAGAGGATCTTCATCCCCTCATCCTTGAAGAGCTGGGGACAGGGACACCCTACCCCTCCATCCTCCAGGCTCTGGGGGCTGATGGTGATCCGAGGGCTGTGCCGGTGTGCCCAGTGTGGGGGCCCCTCTAGACCCCTCTGATAGAACCCCTTTGGGCTCAACCTATGTCTCCCACAGAGTCAAGTCCCAGCTTTGTCGGGGTTGTTGACCAGGTGCCCCACAATGCACCCAACAGCATCACCTATGGCATCATGCCACACCCCTCCTGGGCCATGTCACCCCACGGGAACCCCCACTGCTGTGTTGCAAACCACCGGTGGGTCCCGGCCTTGATGCCACTGGGTCAGCTGGTCCCCACCATGCCCTACCCAACGGTACCCGAGGCCTCAGCCGCCGCCGCTTTGTTCCCGGTGACAAAGCCCCGAGCCGGGGCCGCACCGAGGCCCCTCCGCTCGCTGCCTGCCCCTAATCGAATTAGGAGCCCGGCACGGGGCTGAGGGCTGGAGGTAATTGAATTTCCCCCGTCACAGCCTGATGTTTCTCCCCTCCGGATCCTGCCTCCCGTTTATTGTTCCCGGCCCGGCTGCGGTGGCACATTTATTTGATCTGTCAGAGGGAGCCCTTTCACCCGCCGCTGTTTGCTCAGAGGACGCCAGCGCCGCGCCCCCGGCACCGTTAAAAACAAATAAAACCATCGGGGAGGGAAGGCCCCGTGTACCCTCAGAATGCTGCCCTGGCTGGAATACTACTGCTGACCTGGGGGGCTGGCACGGCACAGCATGGTGTGGCATGGCACAGCACGGGGTCACATGGTGTGGCAGAGCATGGCGTGACCTAGCGTGACATGGTAAAGCATGGTGTGGTGTGACATGACATGATAAAGCATGGCAGAGATTGGCAGAGCATGGACCAGGCTGGCATGGCACCGTGGAGTGTGGCACGCATGGAGTGTGTCCAGAGAAGGGCAACGAAGCTGGGGAAGGGTCTAGAGCACAAGTGTTGTGAGGAGCAGCTGAGGGACCTGGGGTTGTTCTCCAGCTGAAGAAAAGGAGGCCCAGAGGAGACCTTCTTGTTTGTCGGTTTGTCGGTGCTGGTGTCATAGCATACGGGGTGTTGGGGGAGCTGCTCCTTGGGGCTGCCTTCATCCAGGGCACAGTCACAGCATCAGGCAGCACTGTGCACACCCATGCACATCCATGAACCCCATGAGCACCCATGCATGCATCAGTGCACACCCACGCACTCCTGAACACCCCCATGCACCCTGGCACACTCTCATGCACATGTGCACTCTCATGGACACACCCTTGGACATCCATGCACACCCATGTGCACCCTTGCACTCATGAACACCCCTATGCACCCCCATAAACAGCTGTGCACACCCACACCTGCACCCAACCCCCCCCACACTGCCTTGCACATCTGTGTACAACCACACATCCATGCACACCAGTGCCCACTCTTGTGCACACACAAACACGCCTGTGCACACCCGTGCACATATACACACATGTACACTTGTGCACGCATCCACCTATCCCTCCTGTGCACACCCCCACATACCTGTGCACACCCATATACAGACCTGTGCACACTGGCACCCATGAGCACACCCAAACACCCCTTTGCACACTCTTGTACACCCATGCTCACACCTGTATGCACACACCCATGCACACATACACCGGTGCCCAGCTGTATGCACACCCACATGCCCATACACACCCATGTACACACACGTGCATTCATATGCACACCCACACCCCTCTACGTACACCTGTATGCACACCCTTCCTGGCATGCTCAGCTCTGCCTCAATCCCCCCCCATCACATCTGTCACCACAGCTGTCAGACCCACATTTCTCCCTCACCCCAGTTCCATGGCCTGGCTGGTGCCCGGGGGGGGCCTCCAGGGACCCTCCTGGCTTTGCATGCCCTGCCCCACTCTGTGCTGCCACCCGGGGGCTGCCTGTCCAGAACAGAGAGGGGCTGGAAAGTCCCATCGAAGCTCCAAAACCTTTCCAGGTGGTGAGGAACCTGCTCTGGTCACCACACCAGTCACCTCAAGTGCTTTGTGAAGACCGAAGACCAAATCTTGTTGCCAGAGACTCGCCTTCCCCATCCCACCGACCCCAGGGGATTCCCAGTCCCCACATCTCAGTGCTTGAGTGGGACCAGGCTCATCTCCTCCTGCTTCATCACCTACCTGCTGCCAGCCCAGCGAGGCTGAGAAGAGCAGGGCACCCCATGGGTCACCAGCACTGGTGATGACTGGGATGTGGCAGCTCTGTTTGCCACCCTGGAAGAGTTTTTGCCCTTTTCCAGCCTTCCCCCCTCCCCCCAGTTCGCAGCTCTGGAGTCACTGAGTGAAACCCCATAGCAGGCAAAGGTGACAGGGCTGGAAAAGGGGTGTCAAGGCACCCTCTAACCTTTCACATTTTCCCTGAAAGTGTCATGCCAGCACCAAATCCCATGTCATGGACCTGGGGGGGACTTGACCGCGTGGGAAGGGGACCCCGTCAGCTCGCTGCCACCTCTGCCCATCACCGTGACTTAGGGCTTCTGAATTCTGTAGGGCTTTTTGAGTTGATTTCCTTTCCTATTTCATCTCCTACTCTTCATAATCCACCCCCACTGTCACCAGTGGGGTGATGGTGACATGTTGCCCGAACCCAGCCAGTACCCACCACAGGGCACCCAATCCCACGGGCCCAGGACCTGAGCTGCTCACACTGCCAGGCCGTGCTTTCCCCCAAACCCCGTCTTGGAGGCTCAGAGCTGGATGCTCAGGGAAAGTTGGAGAAATCAGCAGGATTTCCGCCCCTGTCTCAGCAGCCCTGCAGGGATGTGCTCGGTCTGCAAAGCATGTTGAAAACCTCCCTGATTTCACTACAAAAATGCTAGAAAAATACAATTCTGCCAGGTGAGAGCCGCTGTGATTTGTCTGGGTCTGGGACCTTTTCTCCAGCGCTGACACCGGGGACAACATGGGCAGCTTGGTCAAGCCCGAGATACTAAATATTTCCTGGAAGGAGGTCAGAGGAAAAGCAGCTGGGAGGATTTAGCCAAAGGGTTTTGTGCTGGGATGTTGCCTGTCTAGGACTGATGGATCACAGAATCACAGAACCACCCCTGAGGCTGGAAAAGGTAGAATCATAGAATCATCTAGGTTGGAAAAGACCTTTAAGATCATTGAGTCCAACCATCTTTATGATCGTCGAGTCCAATCGTTTCATTGAGTCCAACCCGCAAGGCGAGTTAAGCCAAAATATCCTTGGAAGGGAAGCATCGAAAGCTGCTGAAGCCGAGACTTGTTCCAGTTAAATGGGCAATTTGTGTGGAAAAGTGTCACTCTTACATCAGAAACTGGAACTTCTGCTTCATTCCAGAATAGCACAGAACAGCTATTAAAAAAATGAAGACGCCCGTCCCTGTTTGGGGTCTGGAAATTGTGTTTGTGGTTACAGCAAACAGCCTGCAGACATGAAGTCCAAATCCATCCTCTGGTCCCAAAGCGGGATCGATTCCACCCAAAGCACTTTTCCCGCTGGGGAAAACCTCCCTTCTGCAACTGTAATCCAAGCCAAAAATAAATAAAATGAAATTAACTTCTCTGTCTGGAGGGAGATCTCAGATTTAATTTATTTCCCCTTTAAAATGACTTTTGATGAGAAACGTAGTGGGGTGGGGTGGGTTTCCTTTGAGGGATTTACTCTGGGAGGTGTTTGCTGGTGGTGTTCATGGCTCCTGGTAAGGAGAGAAGGAGTGGTTTATAGATGTGTCAATCCCCAAATCAGCTCTACATGAGTCCTGGGTTCAGTTTTGAGCCCCTCTCTCCAAGAAGGACATGGAGGGGCTGGAGTGTGGCCAGAGAAGGGCAATGAAGCTGGGGAAGGGGCTAGAGCACAAGCCTTGTGAGGAACAGCTGAGGGAGCTGGGGTTGTTGAGCCTGAAGAAAAGGAGGCTCAGGGGAGACCTTCTCACTATTGACAACTCCCTGAAGGGAGGCTGGAACCAGGTGGGGGTTGGTCTCTTCTCCCAAGGAACAATACAAGATGAGAGGAAATGGCCTGAAGTTGCACCAGGGGAGGTTTAGTTTGGACATGAGGAACAATTTCTCCTGCATAAGGGTTGTCAAGGCCTGTCCCAGGCTGCCCAGGGCAGTGGTGGAATCCCCATCCCTGGAGGGGTTTCAAAGCTGTGGAGCTGTGGTGCTGAGGAACATGGTCCACTAAGTGGTGACCTGGCAGGGCTTGGTTAACAGTTGTACTTGATGATCTTGAATGTTTCTTCCAACCAAAACGATTCTATGATTCGATGATTTCTAGCTATCCTCCCCCATGCTGAGACGCAGAAGGTTTTATGTGCACACCGCATTTATTGCGATAAATAAAGAGAAACGGGCATAACACAGAGTCGGCGCCTGGTGGCTTTTCACATCAAGTTGTCACACACTCGGTCCCTGTCCTACCCCTTATTCAGATGCTGTCCCACCCGCAGAGAGCCCCCTCTTTAGGAAATGTCAAATCCCACCCTGGCTCCTGGTCTGAAACCTGCCTTAGAAAGCTCCGACACCTTCTCTCATGCCAAGCAAACCCCCAGGACCCTCCACCTCTATGCCCCCAAATGGCAACAGGCACCTCACCACCCATAGCACCAGCTCTGGAGCCCTTTGAGCCCACCTTGGAGGGACTGGGCAGCTCCTGCCCCATGCCCGGCTCTGGGGCAGAAGGAATGTGGTGTTGCCCCTTCCCACACCTTGCTTCCCTCACCGACGTGGCCGCATTGCACACTCTGCATCTCAGTGTGTTTTATTGTCCCTGGCACTGCCCGCAGCATCATGGTGCAGGCAGTTGCCAGGAGGGCTTCTCGTTGCCTACAAGAAGTAAGAAATGTTCTCTGGGTTCAGAGGTGCCTGGATGTCCAGCTTTCGTGACTTGCTGCCTTTCTCCACTATCTCCAACCGCAGCGTTGGCATCTTGTTTTTTTCTGTGCTGGAAGAATTACCCTCTTTGGTTTTCAGCAGCTGCTTGTCCGAGTCCTCCACTGTGATCCTTAAGGTGCAGCCTCTGGGCAGCAGGTCCTGCTCATAGGCAGCTGCCAGCTGGTTCACCACGCGACGTTCCACCTGATGATGAAAAGACATATCCCATCAGAAAAAAACCTTCTGGGGAGCTGGGCCAGTCTCCTTCCCACTCTTGGGAGATCCCAGATCTCCTCTTGGGATCTCCTACTGTCTATTCCCTGTTTCTGGAATGTACTGCCTCTTCTGTTTCCTCCCCCAGACCTTTAACATCTCTGTGAGAACCATGAGGACCCTCTTCTGTGGGCCAAAATCAAGCAATAAGCCCCTCCCTGGGCAGAGCGGGGCTGGAGGTGATGCCATGGGCTTCACTTGTGCTCTGTTCTTATCTTTACTTAGATACAAGAAAGAAACTCTTCACCCTGAGGGTGGTGAGACCCCGGCCCAGGTTGCCCAGAGAGGTGGTCACTGCCCCATCCCTGGAAACATTCCAGGTGAGGCTGGCCAGGGCTCTGAGCAACCTGCTCTAGTTGCAGATGCCCCTGCTCACTGCAGGGGGGTTGGACTAGACGACCTTGAAAGGTCTCTTCCAAACCTAACCATTCTATGATTCTATCATTCTACCTCATGTTTGATAGACCGGGCACCATAGTGCAAGTTGTAGCCATCAGCCAACACGTCCATGACCTCCCTGTCCCAGAGCAGGGTGATGTTGTGCCTCGCCTTGGCCTGTCAGATGAGGAAGACAGTGAAGTGTTAGTGATGCTTTTGAGCACCCCATTCCTTGCACAATGGGGACACCATGGGCAGCATGGTGAACTCCACCACTGAGAACTCAACCAGTCCAGAGCCACCAAAGTAAGTGGTTCCCCATTTCCTATTTGGTCCCACCCTAGAGAGCTCCGATGTGCAAAGACCAATTGGACAAGTAATGTCTCTGGATGTGGTCCTACACAGGAAAAAACATCTCCCACCATCCCAGGAGGTCCCAACCCTCCTGAGTAGGGTCCCCTCATACTGAGCAGTATGGAGGAGCATGACAAAGGTGTACATTCACTCTGTGTCCACATCAGAAAGATGATGGGACAGGGATTTCGCTCTTGAGAAGTCACCTATAAAGCCAGGGTTGTTTTTTACCTTCTTGGCCCAAAAATTCAGTTCCTTGTTGACGAGCTGGATGAGCTCTGAGTGGCAAAATGGGAGAAAATAGACAATCTCATTGATCCTCCCCAGGAACTCGTCTCGTCTGAAGTGAGCCTGCAGGGACAAGAAGGGGGAAAGATCAGTGGGGACAGGGTTGGTGACCCCAACCAAAGATCAGGACACCTGAAATGTAAGACATTAAAAAAAAAATTCATCCATACCTTCAAGATGGGGCGAATAACCTTCTCCTTGAACTGCTTGGAGATGGTTATCTTGTCGGTCATCTGGACATCCTCTGAAAGACAGGAGAATGGTGGGTGTGTGTGGGTTGGGAAGATGGGACGTGGGCTTCCCATCTGCCCAGCTCCTGGAATCATCTTCCTGGAATCCTCAGGAGCAAAGCAGTGTGGCAAGGAGCTGGAGGCTGGGGAGGGGGCCAGGGTGTGTTGGGGTGTATCTGTCAAGAGGGGACCTTGGAACCTCTTCACATGCTACCAACCACACTCGGTTTGGTAGTGGGGTGTCCCTCCACTTGACCCAGTGTGTCTGGGTCTCCAGGGGCTCACACTGGGTGCCTGAGGAGAGGACTCTACACTGATGTGTTCCACGTGGACAGCAGATCTCCCTCTCTTCCTCCTCTCGTTCCATCACACCCAGCAGCTGTTGCCTGGGGGTTTTGGAGAGGAGTCCTCACAGTGGCTGGGCTCTGGGAACTGGTGCTGATTACACAGAGGGCACAATGTCACTCGTGGCTGCTTCACGTAGGCTCCTGCAGCTCTGTCAGGCAGAGAGGAACGCCCTTGGTTCCTTCTGCAAACAGCAAACCTCATGTTGAGGCTGTTCACAAAACAGGTCTGGCTCCAGCTGGAGTCTGCTTCTCTTGGCCAACTGTAGATGGAGCCAGGGTCTGGTTGGCTCCAAAATGCTAGCTTCGATGCAGGGTATGCCACCCATAGTCACCATTTTCTTTGTTTTTACTGCCTCATTTCTTCCTACATCTTCATGCACTTAACTCCACAGACTAATTAATCCCAAGGATGCTCATAAAGTCATGGAATTACAGAGTTGTTCATGTTGGAAAAAACTTTTAAGATAGAGCCCAACCGTTAACCCAGCACTGCCAGGTCACCACTAAACCATGGCCCTCAGCACCACATCTCCATGGCTTTGAAACCCCTCCAGGGATGGGGACTCCACCCTGGACAGTGTGGTCCAATGCTCACAGGGAGCTCACACCCAAGTTTCTCTGGATTGGATCCTGACGTGCAGGGTGGTGGAGAAAGACCCATATTGGCTGCTGGAAGCCCTTCTCATCTTCTCATCCTGGATCACTAGACCTTCTGCAGTGGCAGAAGGGGCTCCTGGGCTCCACTACACCCACACCAGTGCTGGCATGTGATGGAGTGGTATGCTCTGAAATCACCTCTTCTCCTTCCCACCCATCGCAGACACAAGCACACTGGTGCTTTGGATGCATCCACAAGCACAGGGGAGATGGAAAGGTTCTCCTCCTTCTCTGCCCTGCAGTGAGGCCACCTCTGGAATTTTGGATCCAGTCCCGGGCTCCCCAGTTCAAGAGACAAGGAACTACTGAGGACAGTAGAGTGGAGGCTCCAAAGATGCTGAGGGCACTGGAGTATCTCTGCTGAGGAAAGGCTGAGAGCCCTGGGGTGAGAAGGCTGAGAGGGGTTCTGATCAATGCTGATCAACAGCTAAAGGGCAGGGGTCAAGAGGATGGGGCCAGACTCTTGGCAGTGGTGCCCAGTGACTGGACAAGGGGCAACAGGCACAAACTGGAACGCAGGAGGTTCCATCTGAACAGGAGGAGAAACTTCTTTGCTGTGAGGGTGCCAGAGCCTGGCCCAGGCTGCCCAGAGAGGCTGTGGAGTCTCCTTCTCTGGAGAGATTCTAAACATTCCAGGACAAGGTCCTGGGCAACCTGCTCTGAATGAGATGATCTCCAGAGGTCACTTCCAACCACCACCATGCTGAGATTCAGATTTTCCAACTTTAATATCTGCAGATACAAGATGCTGTGGAAGCAGCAGCTCCTTCCCTCTATCTTACCATTTATCTGCGCACCCCGGCACTCATGCTGACCTTCCAGCCACTGCCTTAGGAACAACTCCACGCCAAGAGCTCAGTAAATTGCGAGGAGCTCCACAAAACTCAATTGAGGGCAGGATTCTGAGCTGAAGGGCATTTTCCAGCCGTGATCTCTGCTCACTGCAGCTGTCGACTGTACAGTTCCAGAAATTAAAATTCAATGTTTTCCTCATTTAGCAGAAAAGCGCTTGGCATTTTAAAATGTTATTCCGGAAAGTTCAGTTGCAGATGTGCTTTGTCCTTTACCTATTTGATTGAAGTTTAAAGATTCTGAATTAAGTCAGATTCAGCATCCGCTTCTCCAGATCAAATGGAATAGGCAGCAAAAAGAAGCTGGAAAATACATTTAATGCCCAAATCTGCCCATTTTTTCCTGCTGATGTAGAGGGATGTAGCTGTTTTCCAGGCACACCACACAATACAGCTTCTCTGGGCATTTCCATTAGTGAGCAGAGCTCTCAAGACCGACCTCAGGTGTATCTGTAGAATCATCACATTGTTTTGGTTGGAAGACACATTTAATATTATCAGGTCCAACTGTTAACCTGGTACTGCCGGGACACCACTAAACCATGGCCCTCAGCACCACAGCTTTGAAAACCCTCCAGAGATGGAGACTCCACCACTGCTCTGGGCAGCCTGGGACAGCCCCTGACAACCCTTTTGCAGAAGAAATTGTTCCTCATCTCCAACCTAAACCTCCCCTGGTTCCAACCTTCTTTCAGGGAGTATGGAGAATGAGAAGGTCTCCCTTGAGCCTCTTTTTCTTCAGGCTCAAGAACTCCAGTTCCCTCAGCTGCTCCTCACAACACTTGTGCTCTAGACCCTTCCCCAGCTTCATTGCCCTTCTCTGGACATGCTCCAGACCCTCAATGTCCTTTTTGGAGTGAGGGGCCCAAAACTGAACCCAGGATTCAAGGTGTGGCCTCCCCAGTACTCAGTCCAGGGGGACAATTTCTACAGTAGAGTGGTGAAGCATTGGAACAGACTGCCCAGGGAAGTGGTGGAGGGGTTTCAAGGCCATGGAGCTGTGGTTCTGAGGGACATTGTTTAGTGGCCATGGTAGTGTTGGGTTGATGGTTGGACTTGATGATTTTAGGGGTCTTTTCCAACTTTAATGATTCTATTATTCTCCAGGCTTGGGGTGTTGCAGGGGATGGCTGTGACCCAAGTGCAGGACCCGGCCCTTGGCCTTGCTGAACCTCATTCCATTGATCCAGCCTGGCCAGACCCCACCGCAGAGCCTCCCTACCCTCAAGCAGATCAACACTCCACCCAACTTGGTGTCATCTGCAAACTGACTGAAGGAGGTGCTGCTGGATATCCTATGGAAGATGCATGGACAGACATTTAAGACCATAACAGTGTCTTAAAACACAAAAACCTGTTTTTTGTGTTTGTTTGTTTGGGTTTGGTGTTTGGTTTGTGGTGGGGTTTTTTTTTATATAATAAGAAAACAGGTGCAGACACCACGTATGACCACCTGGTTATCCACACGTGACAGAAATGGTGTTTCCCTGTGCCAGCCTCTGTGCTCACAAATTGCCATGCCTTCTAGAGCTAGAGGGGTTATTTCAGGAATCACTGTCCATCTGTCCATCCATCCTTGGCACAGCAAGACCTACCATCACCAGGGCTTCCCGGTGCCACTGGAGCTATTACCAACTGGCTGGTGAAGGCAGTTGGCATATAAACTGGGACTTGGCCACCTTTAGTGGAGATGTTTAGGCTGTCAAACAAATGTTGGGAAGGAGGTGGATTCTTCAGGGGTGGACATGGAAAGGACAGTACCTAAGTTTTCTGCGATCCTTTTTTTGCTCATCTCCATGGCCTCTTGTCGGAGCTGCAGAGCGTGCTGGGCAATCTCATCACTTGCCACGTTGGAGGTCATGATGAAGATGGCATCCTTGCAGTCGATGGTCTTCCCCTTTCCATCTGTCAGCCTGCCCTGCAATGACACCAGGTCAACACAAGCGGTGTGAGCAGGTGACGCAGGACATGTCCAAAACATGAGGTGAAAGGACATGGGTCACATTGCCCCCCCTGCTGAGTGGATTTATTTTTGAAGGGATAGAATCCTGGGCTCAGCTGCAGGGGCTGGAGAAGTCCCCACCTCTCCAAGGAATGCTCTACACATGGTCAGGACACGCTTGATGAAAGCCCTGGGAGATACCTCAGAAAGGAGGTGAGCTGGGGCTGCCCATACGTAACTCAGTCACCTTTAGTCTCTGTCTACCTCCCTGTCACAGTTTTAGGTCCAACATACAAGCTCTGGTGAAGCCCACAAGTGTGGGTGAGGCTGTTGTCACTTTGTGCCTCTGTCCCACCTCTCTACAAGAGGCTGTTGCCCCTTAGGTAGGTTGGAAGAATGCTCAGAAGCAGCCCAGGCTCTTGGCTCAGCACTGCCTGTGGTTCTGGTTTAGGTTGGGACACTGGGCTTGGTGCTGAGGTGGCTGAGACATGAGATGTTCCCCCATGAGGGCTCTTTCTGGGGCCAGACTTGCAGGTGTTGGTGCCCCAAACAGCTCCAGCAACATTCCCCAGATGTTCACCATCAGCAACATGGCCCACATGTTCTCCACCAGCACCACTGCCCATGTGTTCACCATCAGCACCACTGCCCAGATGTTCATCAAAGCCTTCCAGATGCGTGGGTTCAAACATCCCTGTGGCACTGTGGACCCTTAAGAAAGCAGGGAGAGCTCAGAAGGGGATTCGTGGTGGTCTGAAGGCACCACAGGGGATCACAGACTGCTAGAAAATGAGCAAACCTGAAAAAACCTTCCAGGAATAACCAACCAAGTTATGGCTGTAATGGAGTGGACTAAGTGATGGAGAACATCCCTCATGGCCAGCAAACCAAACCAGGGCAGACAAGCACTGTGTTATGTAGTGTGGACAACTGCCTCTGCTGTGGCATCAGCCCTCCATCTACCAAACTGAGGCAGGAACTGTTCAAAAGTCTGAGTTTGATTAATAAAATCAAAAAGAGAGGAAAATAAGGGAAAAGAATAAGCAGCTCTGCAGGCAGTTTCTTTCCTCGATACATCCCCAGCAGCAGGTACCCAGCACAATGGCACAAATCCTTGTTGGGTGCTTGAGATTAACATTTGGGTTATTGCCCTGTCAAGTGAGTGGTGCAGGAATTGATTTCACATTTAGCTGCTGCTGCTGCGATGAACTATGCAAGAAAAAAAAAATTGAGTTATTAATCCTTAAAAGGAAAACCAAACCAAACCAAACCAACAACACCTTCCAGCATGTTGCTCTGGAGTTTGGTTGCCTCTGAGGACACACTGGGACTTTAAAAATAAACCCAGAACCTTGCTTGGAGTGACTGACGGGCATAGACCTGCCTCCAACGTGGACAAAAATCCTGAGGGTTACCTTGAAGGAGTCTGGGGCTTCTCTATGGGACTTCAGCTGTTTCCAGAGAAGGCCAACACACTCCTGAAGATGTCTGGAGAGCTGCTAGGCATGGACCTTACCCTAGCACACATAACACTTTTGGGAGGCCCAGAGTCCTCCAAGGTAGCCACCCAAGAGGTTTTCTGTTAAGGCAGGTCCATGCTGGTAGCTCTTCGGGACTCTTTCCAAGCACCTCCGTGAGTGTTTTGGCATCTTCAGAAGACAGCTCAAGTCCTCTGTAGCCATAGCAGATTGCTCCTAAGTCATTAGCTGAAGAGATTTCTTAATGATGAAGACAGGTCCATGCCCAGTAGCTCTCTGGGACTCCTTCCAGGCATATCCAAGAGTCTTATGGCTTCCTCTGGAGACAGCTGAAGTCCTGGGAAGCAGAGGAAACAGACCCAGGATCCTTCTAGGTCATTAACTGAAGAGGCATGTTCATGGCAGGGGGGTGGAACTAGATGATATTTAAGGTCCCTTCCAACCCAATCCCTTCTATGATTCTGTGAATCTTTGATGGGGGGAGGAAAGGTGTGAAACAAATCCCATGCCACCTGAAAAGCTGTAACTTGGCCAATCTGTACTAAAACCCAGCAATTAACGATTAGGATACCAATGGACTATGAAGTCCCCACCGACCTGCTTTTCTGATGGTGTAAAAACACCCTACAATGCTAGAATTGTATAATTATGGAATCGTTTAGGTTGGAAAAGACTTAAAGTCATTGAGTCCCATGCCTGGGACCAAGGAGCTGATTTTCTCCATGCTATGGAGGCCTACATGGAGGTGGGCACATGGCACCCACAGAAGCAGTGTCATCACCCTCCTGCCTCCTCTGTCTGCTCCTGTTTTCTGCCATGGACCAGCATCCCACCTATAATCCAGCTGTCAGTGGGGTGGATTATCTTCAGCAGTATCCTCATGACAGTCTCCACCATCACACTTTCCTGGTGACACAGGACAATCCAACTCCCACTTTCTTCCTCAAGTTTCCAACCCTCCCATCACTGGCTTTTTCTTTGTCTAGAAAGAGCATGAGCACAAGTGTTGTGAGGAGTGGCTGAGGGACCTGGGTTTGTTGAGCCTGGAGAAAAGGAGGCCTTCTTGCTCTCCACAACTCCCCGAAAGGAGGCTGCAGACAGGTGGGGGTGGTTGGAGCCAGGTGGGGGTTGGTCTCTTGTCCTGAGGAAAAAGTGATGGGACAAGAGGAAACGGCCTCAAGTTGCACCAGGGAAGGTTTAGGTTGGACATGAAGAACAATTTCTTCCCCGCAAGAGCTGTCAAGGCCTGTCCCAGGCTGCCCAGGGCAGTGGTGGAGTCCCCATTCCTGGAGAGGTTTCAAAGCCGTGGAGATGTGGTGCTGAGGGCTGTGGTTTAGTGGTGACCTGGCAGTGCTGAGTTAAGGTTTGGAATAGATGACCTTAAAGGTCTTTTCCAACCAAAACAATTCTTTGATTCTACATCTTATTGCACCAAGAGAACCATCATTCTGTTTCCTGGTGTTAAAACAGACAAGAGGGTGACTGGCTGGGTCACATTCTTTTGGAGCATTTCAGCTCTGCTCCAGGACATCTCCTGCAGCCATTGTCCCTTGCACTGCTTGCTGTCACCTTCCAAACAACCCCTTATGCAAACCCTGACCCTGAAACGAGGATTTACCTCATCAAACAGCTGCAGCATGATGGTGAGAACATCTGGGTGGGCTTTGTCAACCTCGTCGAAGAGCACCACGGCATTTGGACACTGCCGCAGCTTTTTAGTGAGCTGCCCGCCCTCTTCGTGGCCCACATAGCCTGGTGGTGAGCCTATAAATTTGGCGACCTAGGAAGAAGCAACAGGACACATGAAAGCTGGTCCAGGGATGCTAGGAAGGAATCCCTCTTGGTTTCTCAGCAGGCAGATGATGCAGAAAACCAAGCTCTGTGTTCTTTGTGACATCTCTTGCACTCTGGGTATCCCAAAAGCAGGTTAATCAACAATGATTTGGTGAAATGCAGATTGGTGGCTGTTGAGTTATTACCCAGCCCAGAGCTTTAACCAGTGCAGGAGCTGCCACAGGCAGGAAAACAGACACCACCCTGCTCTTCTAAGCAGTGTCCAAGTGACCCATCCTAGCAGTCCCTGCTCTTCTAGTGTGCTCTTCTGAGACCTCACCTGGACCACTGCACCCAACTCTGAAGCCCCCAGTACAATAAAGACATGGATCTGTTGGAGCAGGGCCAGAGGAGGCCACAGCAATGATGGGAGGGCTGGAACCCCTCTGCTGGGAGGCCAGGCTGAGAGAGTTGGGCTTGTTCAGCCTGGAGAAGAGAAGGCTCTGGGGACACCTTCTTGTGGCCTTTCAGTACTTCAAGGGGCCTATCAGGAAGATTGGGACAGACTTTTTAGCAGGGCCTGTTGTGACAGGACAAGGGGTGATGGTTTTAAACTAAAAGAGGGAGATTTAGATGATATATGAAGAAACTGTTGACACTGAGGGTGGTGAGAACCTGGCCCAGGTTGCTCAGAGAGGTGGTTACTGCCCCATCCCTGGAACCATTCCAGGTGAGATTGGCTGGGGCTCTGAGCAACCTGCTCTAGTTGCAGATGTCCCTGCTCCCTGCAGGGGGCTTGGATTGGATGAACCTGAAAGGTCCCTTCCCACCCAAACCATTCTGTGATCCTCCCATTCCAGATGTTATATTTTGCCTGTGCTCCCCCATTCCTGAATATCGCTGCCCTGCACTGCTTCTGCCACCCCTCTTGCTCCCACAGATGCAAACTTTTTAAGGAACAATTTCTTCCCCCCAAGGGCTGTCAAAGGCTGTCCCAGGCTGCCCAGGGCAGTGGTGGAGTCCCCATCCCTGGAGGGGTTGCAAAGCTGTGGAGATGTGGTGCTGAGGGCTGTGGTTTAGTGGTGACCTGGCAGTGCTGGGTTAATGGTTGGACTTGGTGATCCTAAAGGTCTTTTCCAAACAGAATGATTCTGTGACACTATGATCTGGAGGTGAGAGGGGGTCCTGCTGAATCGGGAATGGATGAGCAGAAATTAGCTTATGGCAGCTAATTCATTGCATTCGTTTCGTGGTGCCTGGGGCTACGTGATGCTCCCCAGGAGCCTTCAAAGGACCCCTCTCCTGAGCTGACCTCCTGATCCTTGTTTGCTTGAAAAATTTATATCACTCTCACTGCAGTTCCCTCCTCGGTCACTTCCCTTTGCTCTGCCCCTTGGCTTTGTCACAGCTCAGTGTTTTATATCTGACATTTGTGCTGCTACTCCCAACTCCTCTTTCTTTGCACCGAATCATTAACATGGCTTTATTTTTATCCATTTTCCACCCCTACGGTGACCCCACCACAACCAATCGACCAGGCCAGCTGCCAGAATGTCTTTTACTTCCCACGCCCCTTCACTTCACTTATTTGGCTAAAATAACACATTTTCTGGACCCTTTCCAGCCCTGCAGCTCCTGATGATGGTGCTGTAGCTCCCAGCACCTTGTGTCAGGTCAGTGCTCAAATCAGCCCTTATCACAGCATCAGGGTCTGCCTGACCCCTGCCTGCTTGCAGCCTGGGACAGAGGCTGGCTGCAGCCCTTGGAAGCAAGAAGGGACAGGGTGGACCCTCAGCCAGTTTGCTGATGGTACAGAACTGGGAGGAGTGGCTGATACACCAGAGCTGTGCTGCCGTTCAGTGAGTCCTGGACAGGCTGGAGAGCTGGGCAGAGAGGAACCTCATGAAGTACAATCAGTGTCAGGTTCCTGCTCCTGGGGAGGAATAACCCCCTGCACCAGTACAGGGGAGGGGTGACCTGCTGGGAAGGAGCAACACAGAGAAGGACCAGGGAGTGCTGGAGGGAAAAGCTGACCATGAGCCAGCTATGGGCCCTAGTGGACAAGAAGGAAAATGGTGTCCTGGGGTACATAAAGAGTAGTGTGGCCAGCAGATCAAGGGAGGTTCTCCTCCCCCTTTACTCTGGGTCCAGTTCTGGGCTCCCCAGTTCAAGACAAGGAACTACCAGAGACAGTCCAGTGCAGTCTCCAAAGATGTTTCTGTGCTGAGAAAAATCTGAGAACGCTGGGGCTGTTTAGCCTGGAGAAGAGAAGCCAGAGAGGGGATCTGATCAATGCTCATTAATATCTAAAGGGTGGGGGTCAAGAGGATGGGGCCAGACTCTTGTCAGTGGTGCCCAGTGACAGGACAAGGAGCAATGGGCACAAACTGGAACTGAGGAGGTTCCATCTGAACAGGAGGAGAAACTTCTTTGCTGTGAGGGTGCCAGAGCCTGGCCCAGGCTGCCCAGAGAGGTTGTGGAGTCTCCTTCTCTGGAGAG